>JAEQBH010005318.1:0-183050 GCA_016808115.1 Tetrastigma voinierianum | reverse complement strand
GCTCGGTCTCATGAACCTTGTCCGATAACTCCCCACACGTAATAGACTCACGAGTTCTATGACTCAACTAGTGCCATCCTATCTGCAGGAGTCCATAGAGATGGGTGAGAGATACCGGGGTGTGGCTCGATGCGAAGTCTACTACCCTTTGTGGGAGGTAGTCCGGTGGCTCATACGGAAAAACATCCACATGTCGCACACTACTCGGTAGATCTAGAGTGGTCTGCCATAGTCCTCTAGGAGCCAGGCTCGCTAGCCAACATCAGCGTCTGACACTGGACTCAGTATATTGTGCGGGGTAAAATATCCATGCAATCCCACGAAATACCACACGAGTGCGAGTCCTACGTGTAGGCGGTAGCCCTCCTGCGCTCCGCGATCGATGCGACCACGTAGTGTCGACTGATCCGTCCTAGGATGACATCGAACTCCCGACATGTCCCATGATCTCGAGTCCCTTTGTGGTAGAGTCCTGAGATCTCTCAACTCATGAGCCTCAAACATATCTCATCCTTATTCTGCTCCTAATCCTGGGGAGAACTCACCTCTAGCTCCTCTAAAGATCTCTAAAGGTCCTTGCCATTTCCACCATATTTGGGCCTCACTCTCTAGGCTGGAACCTGACTAGTCTAAAATCTTAGTAGTGTCGGAGGGAGTGTCTTCATAGCCTCCTAGCACCTTCGTTCTATATGAGCCAATGGTGCGCCACCATCGGATCTCCTCCTCTTGTGAATGTCGGATGATGCGCTAAGCCTCTGGAGGTTTACGGGACCTTCGACTACTCTTTACACGATGCGTGCGATAGCGGCACGCGTGATACCTATGGCCTCGGCGTGAGCCTGCGATCAAATCTTGGTGGTTTGGTGAAATGCCGGTGGTGCTGACCCGATTACCCGTGAGTCCTCGTCCTCATCATGACTAGCCATCTACACAATTCAAATAGCAGTTCAATCTCAATGTAGTATCTTTACGGCTCAAACACAGCCCCGAGACACTATTTATACATAAAAATACATTTCATATACCAAGTCCTTGCATTCATAAGCAATGCAAGACATAATTTCATTTTAAACAAATCATTTTTGATCAGCAAAAAAAATTTTATTTTGAAAAAATTTATTTTCCAAAATTTTTGTCTCATTTGATTTGATTTGATTTAATTTTTTCAAAAAAAAAAAAAGATTTTTTTGAAATTTTCTTTGTTCACGATTGGTGTTCCTGGTGTATTGTCGATTCTTTGTTCACCGATTAATGTTAATCGGTGCGTTTCAGCGATTCACATTGTCGATTCTTGTTCACCCTAAGTTGCAATCTCTGATACAAGTATTGCATCTGATTCTCTTGTGTGAGCTATCATTTGCAATACTAAGATTGTATTGCAATACAATCAACCATTAAAGTAGCCTTTTGTTCACAATACACAAGGTGTATTGCAGCTCCCCAATTTTTAACCTCTTGCACTCCTTTATATTTGCAATACCTGCGATACAATTCCTCCCGACCCACTTGTAAGCCTCCATTCTGTCTGATTCCACTGTATTGCAATACGATTTTTCGGTATAAGTCTTTCTCTTTGCAATACAAAACCTTTGCCAAAAGACTAAGTCACAATATAATTTGGCGATGGCCAAATCGGTTTATTTTTTTCATTTTTTCTTCTCTTTTATTTCGGCCATTAAACATAAAAATACATACCTATTTTTTTTTTTTTTTAGATTTTCACTTGAACACCCAGAATAATTTATAAAAATTTATTTTCTCATTTCTTTAGTTTTTACACATAAAAAACCTTAAAATGTTTTTCATCTCTTACGCTACTGAGACACAAAAAAAACGTATCCAAAATTTTTTTATTCTCGGTATCGAATAAACTTAGTAAAGTTTATTTATTTGAATTTTTCCAATTGCACACCTATTTCTGGGAACACCCAAAACCTCTTGTACAAAAATTTCTCAACATCTCTTGGTCTACTTACTAACCAAATAGGTATTAAATTTTATTTCATTATCAAAAACAAATAAATTTATTAAATTTATTCTTCTTCCAGTTTTACTCATTGTAACACTCCAAGATATTTTCTAACACATCAATGTGCTAACCACTAAGCACACATAAACAATCTCAACACATAAAAACCATGTTATGCCTATTTTTCACTTTTTCATCAAATCACACAAAACACACCAAACACATGCATGCAGTGTCCTAGTTTTGCCCCGTGATTTCCTAGGTAATCTCATACCTAAACTCAACATCGAACCACACAAAGTGGTGATGTTCTTACACGACTATGACCTAAGCCCAAGCCCTCAATCTCTAGGTTTTCATATACCTATACTCTACATCAAACCACCTAGTGGTGATGGAGTGCAACCCGAGCTCCACTGGGTATTCGTATGCCTAAACTACGATACCAAAACATGATGCTAGTCAGTCTGTGACTGCCCGAATCAGCCCGCGGAATACTCGTGAATGTCGGGTGACCCGACATCTCCCACGAAAATCGGGTAGAGTCTCCTTTGTACGGGGAACTCTACTCGGAATACATAACTTGTATATAACCTGTCCCAACAATCCAATATAACAATCCATGAGTAAAACGGTCACTTGGGCCCACAAACCAATACTCATCCTAATAATTCCCAACTATATACAATAGTTTCAAAAGTTAAGAAATTACTCTTATACAAACATATATTAAAATTCTAGCATTCTAATACATGTATCCATAATAAAACCAAAGCCACAACCCGGCTTTCTTCTCAAACTCGGCCTCTAGGACGAGCCGTCTCCTCGTACGCTCCCTGTACCTAAAAAATATGTTCCCTCGACAGGGTGAGCTAATGCTCAGTAGTGGAATCACCCTAAATGGGCTACTCTCCACCTAAGTGCATATGCAATGCTCCAAAGAAAACACATTCAAGTAAATGCATGATCCTACTTGAATGTCTACTTGAACAACTCATACCCCGAGTCCTCACCGACTCCCTCACACTTGCCTAAGCCACGTATGAGAAACATTATTTTTAACAAAGATATTTGTTATTATTTGTGGACTACCCTCCGATATAAGTAGTGGACCGACTCCAATGTTATATTTAGTGGACTACCCTCCGATGTATATCAATTGGGCCGACTCCGACGATTGATATTTTATATATGGACTACCCTCCGATATTTATTATTTTTAGTCAACCCTCCGAAACCATTCTCTCAAGAATCTCCTGATGCACTCACTCCTATTGTTCTAGGGTGCCCCAGTGCATATGGAATGCATGATGCCAATTCCATTACAATTCTATAACACATGCAAATATATAATCATGCATATATTCACATAATTAAATCATACAAACATGTCATGTAATTCCTGATCTACCACATCAAGAATTTAGCTCATGTGACACAATGTCAAACCGCAGTAATTCAGCGAATTACTCGACCAAACACAATTTCACACAAAATTTGATTTTTGTGTCACTGTTCATGTGAACAGTAAAACCCTCGGGTTGCTGTTAACATTTTTTCATCCAATCATCGGTTCACTTTAGGAACCCGAATTTCATGGCCATTCCCGGCTCGATACACATCAATACATGATTTATAACATAAATTTCATAATTAACTAACCAAACAGCCCATAAAACTGTTACGGGTTGCTCCATGGCTCCCAAAAATTTATATAATTCGATCCCAAGTTTTGGGACCGATCAAACGGCCGTTCAAGGCCTCATACAAACCGAAACATCATATAACACTTAAATAAAGTGTAAAACCCAAGTAGGATAAATCCCCTACCTCTCAGAGTTTGTCAAAAACTCCTAAAACCGGAGTCCACCTTTGAGAGCCTCTCCAGCGTAAACGACTTTCCTTCTTGCTCAGAATTTATTGTCGGATCCTTGGAGTATTTTTAGAAGCCTCTCTCTCTCTCTAAAACCTTCAAACAATGGCTACTGTAAGTAAAAATCCCTCCTCCCACGTTTTGGTCTCTTTTCAACTTAAGAAGATGACCACTATTCATTATTTTGTCTTTTTCTAACTTAAAAATTCCCAAAATGACATCTATGTCCCCAAGCTTTGGATTTTTGACATTTGACACTATCTCGGCCGTCCATTTCCATCATTTCTCTACTCATGCCATTTCCATAATTTCTCTACTCATGCCACTTATGGCACATGAGTACGTGTTATACGTGACTTTTTTCACATCGTATATCGTTTTACGACACCCGAAATGTGATGTCTCGAAAAACGTGTAAACTCTGACTTTCTCGGAATGTGACGAAATTCGACGTGTTAGCTAGATTTCGTGAGACAATTTCAACGGTGAAATCCGTTTCGTCATCCGAGATCTAGAGAATAAATTTAGGATTTTTGACCGAAATGACGATTTTGCCATTTTGAAAGTGGTTTCTCGGGTCTTACAGCCCTTATTCACTAGTCTGTTCAATGGTGGTAAATGCAGCGCCTATCGCCTCCACAAATGCCTGCTGATCAAAGCTAGGTGGTGGTTGGCTGCGCCCGTGGGCGACCTCGTCCGGCGCCCTGGAAGCTTACCATCTACCGCAGTTAAGATAACAAATTGAGATTCTCTCTTTTCATTTATCGCATTAGTGGTGCATAATGCCAAACATTAATAAATAACAATTCCTACGTAATAATGCTTATTCATTTTTCGAACCCCTAAGGTTACGTTTGCTAACCCTAGTGTTCTTCAATTTCTATACACATTCTATCATGCATATATTCACACAACCACAATACATCTCCTTAATGAACATATTAGAACACAAGCGATCAATGCACGTGTAGTGTTCTACCGTACCCCACTAATCCTAGGTATTTGTATCCTTAACTCTCGATACTCAGCTATGACAAACCAATATCCGAAAACACTGGTGGATACCCCCACTCGAGCTCCTAGGTAATCGTTAACCTAAGCTTTGATACCAAGCTGTGACACCCCAACCTAGGGGTCCGGTTGACAACCCGTCAACCCGCGGAATATTCGTAGGCGTCGGATGATCCGATGTCCACGTTGATAAATCCCATTCACAGGGACTCATTTCTCTATATTTTTCTTGCAAACATATAACTTCTCATATTATTATACAAGAGTTTGTCCTCTAGCTCTTTTTACAAACCAAAATATATCATAACAGATTGTCCCAGTATATTTTACAAACATAGTATTGAAATTACAGCTACGACCTTCTTGTACTCACGGCCTCGAATGAGCGTTGTCTTCGTGTACTGAAAATTCACGGCGAGTGAGCAAAGCCAAGTAGATATATCTCTTGCAAGGGTTACTCCCCACCTAGAATGCACACATGCAATACCGATTACACATTCACACTTGAATGCACATGTCATGAATAGGTGTGACCAATGCTTCGGGCAATCCTGAGTCCTCACTGATTCCTTCACACATGCATATGCCAAGTGTGAAAAACCGTCACAGGCGTTCTGTCCATGACCTATTGGTTGTGAAAAATCTTTTTGTTTTATTTTTATTAGGCGGAGTCTACGAGATATAGTGTGAGACGATACTATTGATGCGATGAGCACAGAAGTATTGTGGACAATATCCGATACGTACTTTGGTTAGTCTCCGAGAAGTACGATGGACAATCTTTGAAAATCATTTGCATTCTTGATGTACCATCAAACCCCAAACACAGGATCGATCATTTCCATGTACTTACACCCATGTCATGCGATGCCCCGTGCATAAATGCAATGCAAGTGTCATTGCATGTCATTTCATGCTACATGTACGCTACATGTCACGTGCAACATATAAACCACATAATTTCACTCATTAACATATTATTCAATTTACAGTAATAACACACATTAGCCATTCCCGGCCATAAATCCGGCCATACTTGGCCTCGGAAAAATCTAGACTTAGTCAAATTCTAGCTTTTGTAAATATCACACAAAAATTCAACACACAATTTCTGTAGGCCATACCGATGGCATTTCGGATACAATCGGTTCCAAAAGCGAGAAGTTACACGGAAACTGAGCAATTGTTCCTCAATTTGTCAGTGATCCGGCCATTTAGTCGGCCCATGGTTTAATTTGAGCACTTCATCTTTATATTCTAGACCCAATGAGCTTTCCGTAGAGTCAGAACATGCAAATTGGAGTTGGACGGAAAGTTATAGTAGTTCAAAGTTGGCGAGATTCGCAAGGTAGTGCGGAGAATTCGAATACGTTTTCCCTTATGCTAGATTTACTTTCGATTCGGGACCGCCGTGCTGAAGCCTCGATGAATCAGGAACTCATATACTCGATCCATGACTATCCATAACCAAATAACGACTACAAAGTAAATAATTCTACAGATTGGGACCAGCGATTAGGCCTACCGACCTAAACGTGAAATGGGCCGTAGGAGGAAACTTACCTCTTGGATCTTCGGTCCGATGAATTCCGTCAGTCGAAGCATCGTCAGTCGGAGGAAAATCTGCTGGTTCTTTCCTTTTTTCCCCCTTCTCCCCCATTCCTTTCTTTTTATTTTTCATCCCACCGAACTCCTTTTCCCACTCAAATTGGTGTGGGATTAAGTGGTGGTGACATAGGCTCTCATGT
Organism: Tetrastigma voinierianum; assembly: GCA_016808115.1. Taxonomy (NCBI): domain Eukaryota; kingdom Viridiplantae; phylum Streptophyta; class Magnoliopsida; order Vitales; family Vitaceae; genus Tetrastigma; species Tetrastigma voinierianum. The sequence goes on along the minus strand of JAEQBH010005318.1, from coordinate 176,449 downwards.
GTCACCCCCATGCATGAGGCCATGTGGTCGTACACATGGCCCGCATGCCATGATGCCACATGGCACCACGCCATTCGTCCGTTTCGCCTTGAAATACGTGAAATTCCAACATTCTCGGAATACAACGCAATTCAGATGGGTAACTAGATTTCGTGAGGCAAATCCAACAGTGAGGTTCGTTTCGTCATCCGAGATCTAGAGAAGTTCCAGGTTTACAACTTGTACTGTGGCGACAATTTACCGTTTTGTAAAAATTTCAAATTTATCCGGGTTTTCATAGTGTAGGTGGACAGTACCTTTGACACAGGTTCATAACCCATCTGATGTACTCCTCTTATACCGAGATCAGCTAGATGCACGAACTCTTGATCAAGTAATGGTATATGTAAAAGTATATGGTTCTTATGTAATTTCATTCATATTCACATAAACGTTATTGACATCTAGTGTAAATGTGTAGGTCTTATGGTAGCCATACGTCGAAGAGTTGGTTGACCAGCTACTAGATATCTGCTTATCTGATCAAGAGATCTGGCGGACGATGTCACCGCTTATATGTTTTAGGACTGTTGAGTAGCATCGACCAAAGCGAGTCTTGTGCCAATTTGGGTTAAGCAGGAGATACCTCCATCGTGCTCTTATGAACAACAACTACATATAGTGGATGCACGCGGACGACTTCAAAGAGATTGGGCGACGTATCATGCTCCATACATTGCCTTATGGGATACGCAAGTAAACGGGGTTCATCCTTTACCCACATGATGCGTGTTGTGAACTTCAATGATCCATATATGCAATTGTATCGTTGTATTACACGACGTTTTATGATACCACCACTCCATATGGATGATTTGAGGTTCCATACTACAACTGGTACTACTCAGGTTTTGGTAAGTTATAGTCCTGTGTTTCTAAAGTGTTTTTCAAATTTGAATAAATAGATTATGCATTTAAAATTGTTTGGTTGGTTCTTTTAGATCTATTTCATGGCTGACATAGCTAGTCGCTCGTGGGGTTACCACCGGTTTGGTGTACGACTTACATCATATTTCTATATCAGTGTTACACCGGATCAGAGATGAGCATCGCATCGTCGGCTACGATCAGCAGACATCTACTTCATATGGACCATTAATTAGACCTCCAGTGTCATCTACTCCAGTTTGTATGTAGTTCATTCGAGGTAGAGGGAGAGGGAGACTTGATCGACGAGGTCGTGGTTGAGATGGTAGGCAAGATCGTGGTCGAGATAGTGAGGGAGGTCGTGATACACCTGAGCCGACATTGCCTACTTCCATACCCCCATACTTTTCCATCACCCGGTACTTCCATACTTCCCTCTACTTATAGATCACCCAATATTTTTGTACCCCCATAGACTTATACATCACTTTCCATACCCCCACACACTTACACATCTTTACTATCTATGGTGTCGCTAGATCTAGCTTCCATGGGAGTAGATATGACATTATCATCCCACCCTTTATCATCTCCTACATTGCCTCCCATCGATGAGACCATGGTTGACTTTGTATCAGAGTTGGGTGCACTTCCAGCTAGGAGACCTCGGGCTCCACGAATACGTCGAGTACTTCATCCATCAACTCCCTTGGCTCCATTAGCTCTCTCGGCTCATCGACTCAATTGAGGGTGCGTAGGTCGCTATAGTCGTAGATGTGTATTATAGGTGTCGTCCTAAGAGAAATATAAATACTCCATCTTGTGGGACTCATTGATATATGTTGATATTTGTATACAATTTTTTTATATTTATATGATTAGGTTTGTAAGAAATCGAGTTTCTTGTTCGAATTTGTTATAATTGGATCTTCCAGTTGGATACAACATGCATGTAGTATTTTAAAATGATAATATACACAACTGGATATAATTAGTGAAATAAACAATAAAACTTACAAATATTTTAAAATAAAACTTATAGGTATATTCGGAAGTTAAGGCTACCTTGAATGTGGTTGTTGTGAAAATTTAAAAATATTTACAAATATATTTGAATTAATAAACAACTTTTGTGCTAATTTGTATTGATGAATAAAATTATTTTTTATATCAAATAGTAAATATATATTATTTAAATATTAATTTATCAAATAGTAAATATTTTCGTTTCAATAACTTTTAAATAAGTTTTGATATATAAAAAGTTTTGATGTAAAAGATAATAATAATAACGGTGAAGCCGATGTTATGGAAAATATGGTGAAGTCGTTGTTTAGAATAGCGGCAATTGAAGTTTTAAAAATGGTGAAGCCGCTGTCCACAACAGCAGCAAATTGAATTCAAATATGGTGAAGTCATTGTTCAAGACAGCGACATTTGCTTAGTTGTTGTCCACGTGGGCCCGACGCACTACTTTAAGCAATAGTTTGATTTCAAAACTAATTTCGTAAATTTTTTTTTGAAAAAGAGTATTTTAATCCAAAACTCCATTATTGACATGAAACCACCCCTTTCATCGGTTTATTTCTTGAGATATGAGTTTCTTTTCAAATAAAATGGTTTTCTTGCACATCGATATGAGTTTGCGCTGGTTTTACATGCTTTTAAATGTTGTTTGTTATTAACATTCTGATATTTGTCTGCTGGGGCATGGAAAAAAATTGGATTTTTCGGCCGAAATATCGTCGAAAAATCGATTATCGGCCTGCACCGAAAATATTTTGGCAAACGATAATCGGTTGGAGGGAAAATCGGTGAAAAATCGGTAAAATCAGCGATTTTCTCACGAAGAATTAATTACGATTTTCCGCAGAAAATCGAAGTGAAACATAGCGTCGATGGCAGCGTTTTCGAAAAAAATCGACAATTTATTGCCAGTAAATTAAAAAAATCGATTTTTTACCGATTTTTTCAGAAAAAAGCACCTCAATCCTAACTCTCATATTGTTTCCTGTTTTTTATCTAACGGTCCAGATTTCGTCCGCCTTTTTAAAAGAATCCAACGGCTATATTTTTTATCAACGGTTGATTTTAAATCTGAAGCTTGATCTAATGGTCCAAAATTATTTCTAACGGATATATGATGATCCAACGGTCATATTTGATCCAAAATCAAATCAAACGATTAGAAATAAATCACAACGGTTTTTTGACAAACCAATGACTATTTTGACTCCAAAAAATTCTATAAATACCCTTAAAATCATACACTTTCATTACAAACTCATCCATCACATCTATTTCCGGAATTTAAATATACCGAATAATTTTTATTTACATTCTTTATTCTAATATTTTGAAAGATCTTTGTGTGAATTAAGGTATGTTTCTTTGTTCATTAATAATTTTGTTTTTATGCATATTTTATTTAGTTTTATTTTGGTGTTGAAGTAGTTTATAGTAAATATTTTTATACTATAGTTTTATTTTAGTTTAATTTGATAATAATAAATTATGTTAGATATAATGTTTGAAACTTAGACATTACACATCCTAATTAAACAATTATAATTATTATGTAATATTAAATTTAAAATATTTTTACTTAGATATCTTAATAATATTATTTTAGTTCATTAACATATTACTAACTAATATAATTTTTAGTTAATTAATTATATTACTAACTAATATAATTTTTTAGTTAATTAATTATATTAGTTATTTACTATAATCTTATTTTAGTTATATAATGTTTGAAACATTTTTATACTATAATCTTATTTTAGAAATTTGAAACATATTACTTACATGCATATTTTATTTTTAATGTATCTTAGTTTATTTTGGTGTTGAAGTAGTTTATAATAAATATTTTTATATTATAGTTTTATTATAGTTTAATTTGATAATATAATTTTAATTAATTAATTGTACATCGAAATTTGTGTGATTTTGTTAAGATTGTGTTTATAATTTGTATAGAAATTGTGAAAATTTGTATGTTACTAATTGTTTGTTTATTTTATGTCTTTTATTCCTTATTCTCCCTCTTGTTTATAATTTATCATTATGATGTGTAAAGAACTTAGTAATAGAATTTACATTAGTGAAGAATTTAGGAAAAATTTAAGATAAGCGCATGCTTTAGAAGCAATTTATTAAAACCTTACTAAAGATATTCAAAACCTTGTGTCTCTTAAATATTTGTGTGAATACGGAAACACTATAAAAAAAACCTACGAAGAGCTATTTAACCTAGAAACTTTAGTTAAAACTGAAATAGTTAAATATTATATAGATAATCTTTATGTTAGTTCAAGTTCTTTGAAATTAGAAGTAAATTTAAATTAAGTGTAGAAATTAGTGTAGAAATTTAGAATAGGTGTGAAACTTTGCAAGAATTTATGAACCCTCAATTTTAAAGAAGAAATTAAATATTTTAAGAACCTAGTAGAAATACAATTAGGAATAACAAAAGCGGTGTTAAAGAGACATAAAAGCGAAACTGAAAACCATTTGAGTGTAGCGTGATATAAAAAATTTAGAAAAATTTAAGAAATTCAGCAAGAAGAATAAATAGCTGTAATACAACCTTAGGAATTAGAAAAGACACTGGAAGACTTTAAACATTTTAAGCAACTTAGACTATATAAAGACATCAGTTAAGGAAGATAAATTTTGTAGAAAAGAAATAGAAAAAATAAAAATTGAACAACAAAATTTGAAAGAAATATTAGAAAAACTTAGTAAAAAAATAGATCAAATACTTGAACAATTAGTTAAGGAAACTAGTAAATTAGAAGAAAATAAAATAGAAAATCTTTTTCAACAATTTGAAAAACTTAATTTAGGAGAAAAACCAAAATCTAGTATAGAACATAAAATCAATCCATTTGAACCTAGAAATTTAGAAGTAAAACCATGAAAATTGTAGAAGTAATAAAACCAAAATAAAATGAACCTATTAGTAAAATAGAATTTTTTGAAGTTGAAAATCTAGATGAAAATAGCTTGAATAATGAACAGAAAAATAAACCTAGAAATAAGGCTCCACGAAGTGATATTTTATTATTCTCAATTTAAACCAGGGTGTTTTGAGGAGAGATTGTGAGATGGGTTTTGTTTTTGGTATAAGAAAAGAAATGGTATCAGAGCACTTGTATGTTAATTATTATTATTTAAAAACTTTTGAAATTAAATTCCAGAGTACCAAGCTTTATCTTACCGCGTATAAAGTCATATAGTGAAAAATCCATTTGAAAGTGTATGTTTGTGTGTGAAAATTTGTGTGATTTTGTTAAGTCTGTGTTTATAATTTGTGAAAATTGAAAATTTGTATGTTTGTAATTGTGTGTTATTTTATGTCTTTTATTCCTTAACCTCCTAGTGTTTTATAATTTAGATTATGATAATGTAAAAGAACTTAATAATATAATTTATATTCAGCAGTAGAGAATTTAGGGAGAAAATTTAGATAAATGCATGCTAAGAACAAGCTGTTAAAAACATACTAAAGATATTCAAAACCTTGTGTCTCTTAAATATTTGTGTGAATACGAAAACACTATAAAGAAACCTCTGAAGGTTATTTAACCTAGAAACTTTAGTTAAAGCCCGAAATAGTTAAATATTATATAGATAATCTTTATGTTAGTTCAAGTACTTAGAAATTAGAAGTAGAATTTAGAATTAAGTGTAGAAATTAGTGTAAAAATTTAGAATAGGTGTAGAAACTTTGTAAAAATTTATGAACCCTCAGTTTAAAAAAAAAGAAATTAAATATTTTAAGAACCTAGTAGAAATACAATTAGGAATATAAGTAGTATTAAAGAACATAAAAGCAAACGAAAACCATTTTGAGTGTAGTATTGATATAAAAATTTAGAAAAAATTCAAGAAATACAACGAAGAGAAAGAATAGATAGTTGTAATAATACAACCTTAGGAATTAGAAAGAAGCTAGAAGACTTTAAACATTTAATTTAATTCGGACGACTTAGACTATATAAAGAACATTTAGTTAAGGAAGATAAATTTTGTAGAAAAGAAATAGAAAAAATAAAAATTGAACAACAAAATTTGAAAAGAAATATTAAGAAAAACTTAGTAAAAATTAAGGGTGGAAGGAGATGAGATGTGACAACAAAGAAATCATCTTGAACAATTAGTTAATAAAACAAGTGACGCCCCCAATTTCGGGGTTATTTTTCATCTGAGTTTGATGTACAACTGCTTTTACGTAACAAAATATATAAAACTATATTGTTCCTAATATATTTTACAAAATGCTTCTCAGGCGACAACTGGCCTTCTTCGTACTCACCGGCCTCGAAGGGCGTCGTCTTCTTGTATTGCTTGAAGAAAGTGCCGCGGCGGGGTGGCTTAGCCGAGTAGTGATAATCTCTGAGGTTACTCTGCTGGTGCGCGTACAGTAGCCGTCTGAACAAACACACATTCAAGTAAAATGTCTACATAAATGTCATATGTCATGCATGAAATGTCATCATGCCCATATCCCTAGTCACTCACCGACTCTCTCACACATGCTAATGCGAAGTGTGAAAAAACCAACCGTCATTTTGTTCCATCAATGACCATTTTTCAAAAAAAAAGTTTTTGTTTTTTAAAAACTTGTAACCCATTGGACAAACCTCCAATGTTCATTTGATTTGATCAAATTTCGTGTGTTTATGTATTTGTGGGCCACGAATTTTGAGGTTACACATGGGAAAATTTGCACACCTTCGGAGCACTTTTGAGCGAGCTTTCCTGCCAGGTGATCATATCAACCTCGATAAATTTGGGTATTTCAACGGGGGGTATCTACCTAACATTACCTTGACACACGTATATTTATTTTCATTTCTTTCAAAGCTGTCGACTCATTTTGGAGCGTTGTCCCATGTTCTCCGAGCCCATTGCTCGAACACGAGCATAGTGTCGATCTACCGTAGCCTCTGACGTACCATCGAGACACCCAAACAGGTGTCGATCTACACCATGCACTCACACCCATGTCATGTGATGTTCTATTACATATGCAATACGAATTATGCCCTTCTTGGTTCTCATGTTATGTATGATGCACACTACATGAACCATTCACATACCATGGATAATTATAATTTGTACATATAATTAACATCCATTTATAACCCATATTAATACATCATACAGTATACATTAACATGTCATATTCACCTTGCATGTTATTCATACAAACAACACACAACCAGGTCACAATCTTGGACCCATCTAACCGGGTACCTCACGGCCCCTTAGCGATCATGAACGGTTTGGTTCGATCATCCATCTGACATCAAAAGCTGACCATAAAACCTAGAAACTTTTAGTTTTTAGTTCAAACCCCAACCCACCATAGTCTTGGACTGTGTGGGACTGGTCATAGAAACCCTTTATCCTTCAATCCCTAGTTTTTGGAACTAACCCATATGGTCTCTCATGGCCTCCCATAGTCATCCCATACCATACCCCGATCTGATAGCTCTGACATGCCATCTGATAGTCATGTCAAAACCTGACTATTTACATCGACATAACCAAACAACCTGCACACTTGGTGCAAAACACAGGTTTTCAGTAAGGTTATGATCACCTACTACCTTTCACAGGCACATAGCTGGAATCTTGACTCAATGGGATTTCCATAGAGTGAAAGAACACCCGAATCAGAGTTCGGACGAAGAAGTTATGATCGTCCGAAGTTGGAGGTCACACATGAGTAGCCAGCCCTGCCCGAGCTGACCTATCCGACCTGTCCTGACCGACCTCTCCTACCCGACCTGCCCCAGAACCCACTACTCTCCACAGGCACATGGCTGGAATATTTACTTAATGGGCTTTCCATGAGTCGAGAACACCTGAAGGAGTTCGGACGAAGGTTATGACAGCTACAAAGTTGGGGTCTACGTGGTCAAATCCAGCCCGGTGTCTGACACGGAAAGCAGCTAACACCCACTGTCCTCCATAGGCATACGAATGGAATCTTGACTCAATGGGATTTCCATAGAGTCCAAGAACACCCGAAACGGAGTTCGGACGAAGAATTTATGACCTCACAGAGTTGGATGTCATGTAGTCCAAATCAGTGGTGATCTAGCCCAGTCGAGGGTGTCCTGACCTGTTCGAGTTGAGCTAACCTGTCATCACCACCCTCCTGCAGACATGGCGATCTGATCAATGACTCATGGGGTTCAGTAGCACAGCGGTTTCTGGGCCCGGAAGAAGTTATGACCTCAGAAGTTGGAGTCATACGTAGTGAAACCCGTAGTGACGACTTAGCCGAGGTGTCACGACTTCAATCCGAGCTGAGATGACCTAGGTGAGCTCACCTGCCTCCGGGCACATAGGTGGAACCTGGGACTAATGGAGAAACTTTCATAAAGTCCAAGAATGCTTGCCAAATACCTAAATTTTTTTAATAATTTTATTATATATTACAGGTATGAATTGAGTCAAACTTGGGCTTTTAGGAAATTCGATGATGAATTGATAAGATTGAAATGTAAATTGAAAGTGTGAGCATATGATTGAATACTATATGCTAAAAGCAAGAGAAAGTGAAATTCGAACTAGGAAATAAACGAAGTGAAAAAAAGGGCAAATGTGAAAAAATTATAAAATGAGAGGACCCTAAGAGTCAATTGTTATAAAGAATCAATGTCTAAGTGAAGATTTATGATAAATGGATGGCCAAAGTGGAATAATAGGAGATTTAAATGAAATAATGGGTTTTGAGCCAAACATGGCTTTAAGAGAATAAATGAATTAAAGGCAGAAGGAGAAAATATAAGGAATAAGAATGAGTGTGTAGGCCAGACATGGCCTTACACTTAAATGGGTTAAAGGCCAAACAAGGCCTTATGGAATTAAGGAATATAAAGGCCAAAAATGTGGTCTTAGGGCTCATTATATGAGCAATCTCGTTTATGGAGAAGAAGAGAGGAGAAAAAGGGACAAAGAGCTAGGGTTTGCAAGAGATCAAGTTTTGGATGGGTTTGCTTCCCATTTCTTGCTCCTAAGAGATCAAGCAACCTACAAGAAGAGATTTGAAGAGGCTAAGGTAAGAAAATCAAACCCTAACCTCATATTTTGTGATTTTTGATTTGGAAAAATACAACTTGGGTAAGGGGATTTCTTCTTGATCCAGCCCTTTTGGAGTTGTTTAAAATTTATGGATTCCATGGTGGGATGTGAGATCTATGAAAGGTTTAGATGAAGAAATGTTGATTTTGTGGGAGAAAATGGGGGCTGCCATTTACAGGCGGAACACAAGCGTCGTGCCGGTGCCGCGGTGGAGTGCAGATTGCCCATCAGTGCATTTTTAGTACGAGAGAAAAGTGATGCAGGTACTGAAGGCATTTTGGTCTGAGAGAAGTGAAATGCAGGTACCACTCAAGTGATCTGGTACCCAATCGATAGTAGGAACTAGTCTGGTACCAGTCAAAGTGGTACGGTGCCGCTCTCCTTTCATTGCCATGTTTTGCATATTTTGCACCGTTAAGTCCCGTATTCATGCACCGATTGTTAGGGACCCTAAGAAATGATTAATGGGGGTTCAAATAAGGATAGAACTATGTGAAAAACGTACCATACCTCGGGCAGACTTAGTGTCTTAACCCAAGATTGTTAACGAAAATAAATTTGTAATTCACTAAAATAGTTTAACAATTGTTTATCCACTAAGAGTGGCGTGAATGTTATTGACTAGGGACGGGTGATGATCGCCCAACCTAGGGCTAGAGATCGAAGAGAAGGAAGCTAGGTCGACGACCGTTTTGCTCGACTCTAGAAAATAACATTTCAAGTATTTTGGTAGATTACCCAGTAAATATGAAATGAGTACATGAATGGCGAATATATGAAATAGTCGTGAATGAGTATGAAATGAGTCGTAGATTAGTATATCTTTGAAAAGATAATACGAAAGTGAATATGGAATTGAAATGTGATATTTGAAAATCGAATGAAAGTGAATGATAAATCGAATTGTAAACGAATCAGTCAATTCTTGACATCTTGAATTGAATTGATATACCGAATGAACCTTTGTGGGATGTACTGTCGACATACATCACGAAGGCACCCCGGTAATCGATGTCCCACTTGGCGGGATCGACATAATCGACATCTGTCATGATGGCATATGGCATTGAAGAAATGTCCCACTTGGCGGGATGCACCAATCGACATCTGTCTTGATGGCGTATGACATTTAAGTGATACCACATGTCGGGGTGCACCAAAAGGCATCTGTCATGATGGGAGACCAAATTGTTAAATGTGTAAGCACTTTAATGAATGATAATAAGGGCGGGATTCATTAAACGGAATCCGTCAGAAATGTGAATTGAATAATCAAAATTGACGAGTGTAAATGGGATTTTTATGTATATGCTTAAATCTCATAAATTGAATTATGAAATGAATTGTTGCATTGAAAATGCATGTTGTGATATGGTAAATGATTTGTAAATTAAAAGCATGCAGAAATGAATAGCATGAGTATATGTTGATATAATAGGCATGGTTTAATGTTAAATGCATGTCAAGTTAAATTGAATATTGAAATAGAACTGTATAGAACCACTAAGCATGAAAATGTAGCGTATAGTTACATCTATGCGCGAGGTTTTAGAGTAAACAGGAAGGAAGACAAGATCATAGCGCGAGTCATCGCGAGATTTAATGAGTATAAGTACATACCCCACCATGCATATATCATTTCCTTTTTGAACATGGAATATTTTGTGAACAAAATAGTTGAACTTTGGAACTAATGTTTTTTTTTGTATATCATTTTGAAAGGGCATAGAATGCTTTCACTGTAATTGCATTTTATGAAATGTAAATTTTTGTGGGCCTACCATTTGAAAATGCTTCCACCTGAGCTCGAAAACCTAAAGAGAAATTCTATAAAGAAAATGTTTTGATAAGATAATTGAAAACGTCGGAGTAAACCGGGCTCGGTTGGATCCATGCCGGTCCCGAGCACATGGATTGGTCGCGACACTTTGAAAAAGAAAGCGAAATAAAATGTAAATAAAAAGATTAGCGGGCGTCTGGATTTTGGTTGGAATCACCAATCAGTCGGGCCGGGCTTGGGGTCGCTACAAAGAACACCGGAAATGGGTTGGACCAGAGAAGTTATGACCTACCAAAGTTGGAGGTCCTGCGTGAGTGAGCCAATTTGGTGACGACTTAGCGAGGTGTCTGACTGTCAGTGGGCTTCCTAGATGAGATCACCTACTGCCCTCCACAGGCACATGGATGGAATCTTGACTCAATAGGCTTTCCATAGAGTCTAAGAACACCCGAAGCGGGTGAGACTGAAGAGATTATGATCTACAAAATTGGAGGTCTGCGTAGTCAAACCAGCCCGGTGACCCTAGCAACCTAGCTCCACGACTTGGCCGGCGATTTATGCAGGTAGGTTGACCTCTGGCCGAGCTTACCTCTAGCAGCTGACCTCTACAGGCTGACCTCTACCGGTTGACCTCTACAGGTTGACCTCTACAGGTTGACCTCAATAGGCTGACCTCTAGCAGGCTTTCACTTAGACTGTTTGTCGTAAATGGACCATAACTTGGGCTATAGAGGTCCGAATTGAGAAATTCAAAAGCCTAACATCAAGTTCACTAATGTAGCTACAATTTACTAGAAGGACTCACTACCAAATTTCCTTTCTTTCCCATCCATAAACCAGTTCTAAGGTCCGGTTAATGTGTACTACCACAATGTAACAGCTTCTCATGGTTCAAAATACAACCAAACATTTCCCTTAGGGCAAGAGAAGCACCACACAACCCTTAGGGTAGAAAATAACCAAAGTAGGAGAAGACCTACCTCTTAGAGTTTGTCGAAACTCCTCGATTCCGGTCTCAATCCGAAGCCCTTACCGTGAGGATGAACTCTTCCTCTTGCATAAAGCTTGAAGCGAGTCGGTCGTGTGAGGAATTTAAGAGAAGGTGGAGTCTCTCCTCTGCAAACTCCCTCTCTTTTCAAATCTTGTTTGCCTTTTCCTCTCCTCTCTCCTAACCGGTTGGGAGAAGATAGAAGTCAAGTGGTCATCCTCTCACTTGCCGATTAATCAATTCTAAGTGGCTCATTGGATTCTGCTTATCAAGCCATCCCTTATGGATATCCACTCCAATAATGTGTTGCCACATGTCTCTTAAAGTTCGCCGAAATTTATTTGTTTATTTAGCTCCACTTGACACGTGTCTCATCCCAGGCCCTCAAATGCTTTAGTGTCCACCTTATTCTCGGTGCCTTGAAAACATGAAATTAGAATTTGCCTCGGAATTCGACGTAGTAGCTAGATTTTTCGCGAGACGATTCAACGGTGAGAAGTCCGTTTCGTCGTCGAGATCTCTAGAAAAATTCGGTTTAACTGAGTACCATTTACCTTTCTACAGAAAATTCGAATTTTTCGGGGTTTCACATTGAATTTTCCGGGGTTTCACAACAAGTAAATTAGAAGAAAATAAAATAGAAAATCTTTTCCAACAATTTGAAAAGCTAAGTTTAGGAAAAAAACCAAAATCTAGTATAGAATATAAAATTAATCCATTTGAACCAAGAAATTTAGAAGTAAAACCATGGAAATTGTAGAAGTAATAAAACCAAAATAAAATGTCAAGGAATTTATAGAAGAAAAAACTTAAAAGGCAATAAAAGTAACTTCTTACAAAACCTTTACTTCAAAAGTCACAAGCAACAGATTTTTTAGCCAACATATCATAAGTTCATTAGGAATATAGTATATTTAGACTTAGTTTCTTGAAATAAACAAAAAACTTTAAAAAATAAAACTAGATAAATATATGCATTTAGGAGTAATTTTAATAGGGATAATTGGGCTTCATAGAAAGGAAATAGGAGCATTTGTAAATATTAACCTTTTAGATCTTAGAAATAATTCAATAGGGCAGAGCTCTTTTATTTGTTTAAAGTAAATATGAATCAAAATTATGCGGTTATAGGTTGCATCCACGATTTTGTATAGATCTTAGAGAATTTCTTTGAAAAACCCATGTATAAATACAAAAGGATATGATATGGAACTTGGTAGTAAAACCTTAGTGTAGCTATGGTTTATTGGAAAAACAACAAATTCTTTAAGTTTAAAATGTATGATGAAGATTTGATGATATAGTAAAAACTTTGGTAGTAAAGCTTGTAAATATGATTGAAGCAAAACGCTATAAATAAATTATTTATTAGGAAGAGAATGGGAATTACACAAATAAACTTGAAACAAAATATCGACCTCTAGTAGTGTATGTCAAAATAAAGATTGGAAGTCTTTAGTATTGTAAAACCCAGGAAAGTCGAATTTTCTAAAACATGGTAAAAGCGGTAATTTTGAATTCGAGAACTCAAAATTTTTCTAGATCTTGGATAATGGCTTGGATTTCACCGTTGGAATCGTCTGCGAAATCAACTACCAGTGATTGATAGGTCAGGAGCGGTCGAATTTCCGTTTTCAACATAGGGTGTCGGTGCGTAGCGACTTTTTGAAGGACATGTGATGTGACAAAAGTCACCTACCACTACGCTATATCATGCGACACATGTTTTATGATTAGAGAAGCGGATGGAGGTGTATTAAATTAAGCCAAATGCTCAAAATCAGATGAAGGGATATGGAAGGAATTTTGAAATGTTAATTGAACTAAAGACAAAGTATGAATAGTTTTCTTCTTCAATTTGAAGAAATGTGCAGGAGACCAAATCGCGGTGAGTGAGGTTTGTGATTTTAGAGAGAGAGAGAGAGCTCACTTCTCTAGATTTCCGGCGTTCGGGCCGTCGGTTAAGCAGACTTGAGAAGCAAATCTGTTCCTGCGTGAGGCCACACGTGGACACCCGATTTGGTGGAGTTAAGACAACTCAAGTGGTAGGGATCTTTTCTTGTATTCTTTGGCTAGAGCCATGTAAATGGTTAGGAATATTTTGAGGCTTGGTTAGCGAATTTAGATCTCTCAAAACATTTGAGCAAGTGTAGAAAATTCCTACTTGTGTGGCGTGAGCGATTACTTGACGGGGTTTCAGCATTCTAACGTGATTTTGGTGAATTTTCACGATCGTTGGAGTGATTGAAAATGAATTGCTTATGGTGAATTAGCGTGTGAGCTGAATTTTGGTATTTATTGATGTGAATTTAATAACATGGTGTGTGAATTAATTATGTCAATATATACATGTTTTATATATATTAGCATGAGTTGTTGGGATTTAGACCATAATCATTCCATATGCCTTTGAACTCTAGTGCTAAGTGAGTGCATGAGATGAAGAAAATAAAAGAAAATGTTTGTGAAAGAATGTCGGAGATTGCTCAGGAGAATTGTGTTGGGAGATTCTCGACAATTCACGTCGGAGGGGCCCATTAGATTGTTTGGAAGTTATCCAACATATTAAGCCTCAATTGATCTGATATCTTGCCAGATCTGACCTAATGGTTTAAAGACAAAAGGCTTTTTGTTTGAAAGCGTGATTTTCTCATTATTGGCATGTGAGGGAGTTGGTGAGGACTCGAGACATGGGATTGGGCATATGACGACTCAAGTGGATAATATATTACTTGAGGTGTGATTGTTTGCCATGTTGTGTGCACTTAGGTGGGGAAGTAACCCATGTGAAATTATCCTTCGGGCATTTACCGCCTGTCGAGGATCACTATTTCGAATACGAGGAGTGTCTGGGGAGGATGAAGCTCACTAGAGGTTGCGTTTAGAAGAAAGCCGGATTATGGCTTTGGCATTTTCATTTTGTGTAACATGTATTAAAATTGCAAATCTTAATATATGTTTGAATTAAGAGTGATTATTAACTCTTGAACTATTGGTATATAGTTGATAGGTAATTTTGTGAGTATTGATGTATGGGCCCAAGTGACAATTTTTACTCATTTAAAATTGTATATGGACCCGGTGTGGTCGTTGTAAAATATTGGGACAGGTTGTACCTTGGATAGAGCTCAGTACAAAGGGACTACGCTGGAGATTTTAAGCGAGTGGTGTCGAGTTCTTGAGCATCCACAGTGACTCTAACGAGGTTGGGTTGTAAGCGGACCATGAAATGGGCGTCACAAGTATAACCCAAGAATTATAAAACCATAAATGTTGAACCCCGAGTGCGATGCGGGTCTGAATCAAATGCATGTTATGTAGTAAACATAGAAGAAACGATAAATTGTGTTAAATATAGAAGCCTTAGAAAATTTATATTGAAACTCGAATTAATTGATAGAATGTTAGAAGAATTTGAAAATCCAAAATTACTAGATGAACGATAGATCGAGAAAACTTTATAGACATATGTGTAATAATTATTTAGATAGTCAAATAATTTTAAAACTTTATCAAACAAACCTAGTTAAAAAATTTAGATATAGAGAAGTAATAAACCAATTCATAATAAAACCAGTAAGTATTCAGAGAAAAGAAGAAAAAAATAAATAAAATGGCATAATCTTAAGAACATGAAGAAAAAATAACAAAAGAAAATAAAAATAAAATTGAAGAATAATTTAGTAAGAAATGTAAAAAGCAGAAACTAGTTAGACAAAGGGCTTCTGAATTTTAAAACAAATTAGAACCTTCCTAAACAGTTATTCACAATCAAATAAATGAATATGAACAAATGATTAAATTTTAGATATAGATAATACTAGTAATCTAAAAACCATAGAAAACTGGGAACAATCTTTAAATTCTGATGGTGTAATAGTAGCTTTCCAAAACCAACAAGAAATATATAAATATTGTAAAAGCACTCTTAGAGGAACTGTATTACATTTTTTTAGAAACATGGAACAAGAAAACAGTAATTATTTTCAGGAAGTTAGAAATAATTTTAGTATATCTGTGTTTATAAACCTTATAAAATTATATTTTTTAAGGAACAACCAAGAGTGTAAATGAACTGTCTTATATCTTTATAAGTTTGAGCAGTTAAGAATTGTGTAACCTTCCGTATATAAAGAATATGAACAAAAATTTAGGAAATATACAATTCTTGCTAAGATAAGATAGAATACTTGAATATTTAAATAAATACATATTAAAAAATACAGCCGGTAGGTGTTAGATTATGGAATGAATTTTCAATCTGCGAATACAAAAAACTCTCCTTGTAAGCGGACAGTAGAATTTATGTAAAAATTAGTTTAGAAAATGAATGTTTGAATATAAGGAGAAAGAAGTCCAAATAAAAAGAACAAGATCTAAATAGACAACTTTGTAGAAGATTAAATTTAGGAGAAGATTTAGATTTAGAATGTAGAGATAGATATAGGCAATATAGAAAACCTAAAAGATATAAACAACCTTTTAGAGGAAAATCAAGAACTTATTATAGAAACCAGCAGCACCAATACAAGATATAGAAAACCTGAAAATATTGGATAAAAAGAAGAAGAACAGTATAGTAAAAATAATGTAAATACTATTTATATGGGCAAGAAAGGTCATACTCATGAATGTCTGGGCAAAAATTGTCAAATGAGCAGAAATAAGAAAAACCCAGAATTAAAATTAATTTAATAAAGAGTATGAAATAAATGATGACAATGAAAATTAGTGGTGAATTAGATTTTGAGAGTGACAATTCTAGTATATATATGGCTTAGATGATAAAATAGAAGAATTCTTTAGTATTAGATAACATAGGAAAATTTTGTAAAGATAGGAAAATTTTGTAGATTAAGTAAACTGATTTATATAAATGAGATTTAATTATTATGACTAACTTTGTTCTGAGAACATGGCTCAAGGAGAAATTCAAAACAAAAACCTTTCAATTTCAGAACCGTTAGTTTTAAATGAAGTTTTAAGCCCTAACCTTCAATTTCGATCTTTATATTCTCAAAAACACTTTTGGTATAAAGTAATTGTTAGCCTTTGGTCTTTCAAACCCCAAAACTTTCAAAACCAAGAATTTAGAATATGCTTGCGAAAAACCATTTCGGCTTTAGCCAAATATCTTGAAATTTACAAAACCGGTTTGTTGTTTTAGAAATGAAAAATTCGAATGCTTAAAACCAAGAGAAAAACAAGAAAACCATATTAAGGATGTAGAAACAAAATTAGACTCTTTGAACAATGTCAGCAAAACAGATTTAATTAATATGATTAGAAAATCAAATCTTCTTACCAAACAATTTCAAAAATTTGTAATTAAAAACAAGTTCGGATATGATGTTTATGATAAAATAGAATCTTTCTTTTTAGATAAATATTATGAAAAAGTGTTTAAGAACAGTGCTATGTGTGAACAATTTAGAACCACTTGGTGGAATTAAAACGGGATATATGGCTTGCCATGATCTGATTTATTTTTAAATTTGTTTATTTTAGCTTATGTAAATATGTTTTATTTAGATCAAAAATATTTAGAACTCATCCCTGAACTGATGGATCAAGGGATTTTGAAAAGTATATTTTTAACTAGTATTTATCAAGTACCTAAGAATTTTCCTAAAAAGCTGAAGAACATTGTCAAATATCTTTTTAGAACCGAAAATTTTGTAGATATATCTTACGAAGCAAACCACTATAAAACGAGAAAATTTCAGCGCCCCCAAATCCGGGGGTCAGATTTGACTACCGGAAATCAACCCTTGGAAACACTCGTGAATGTCGGGTGACTCGACATCTCTCTGAAGTCGGGCGAGTCTCATTTGTACGGGAGCTCTACCCTTGGTACATAACACATCCCTGACATCCAACGACCACATAGGGTCCAGTAGAGTAAATAATGGCCTTGGGCTGCATCATCACTCGACCAATATATCCCAACCAAATGTCCCTCTCATGGTTGAGGTTGATAATTCCACTCTTATACAAACATATATCAAAATTCTAGAATTCCAATACATGTATACATAATAAAACCAAAGCCATAACCCGGTTTTCTTCTAAAGCGGCCTCTATGATGGGCCGTCTCCTCGTGCGCTCCCTGTACTAGAAAACAATATCCCTCGACAGGGTGAGCTAACGCTCAGTAGTGGAATCACCACTAATTGGGCTCTCTCCGCCTAAGTGCATATACAATGCTCCAGTAAGCATACATTCAAAGTAAATGCGCGATCTGCCAGATATATACACGCAGTCAACTCATATCCAGGAGTCCTCCCCGACTCCCTCCCACACTTGCCTAAGCCGCATTATAAAAACCTTATTTTCAACAAAGATCATTTGTTTTATTTTTTGGACAACCCTCCGGTATGATGATGGGTAGACTCGGATGTTATGTAGTAGACAACCCTCGATGTATATCAATTAGGGCCGACTCAGAGCGTTGATATTTTTATATGGACTACCCTCAGATAATTATTATTTTTAGTCAACCACTCCGAAACCATTCTCTCAGAATCACCTCATGCACTCACTCTATTGTTCTAAGGTGCCCCGGTGCATATATGGAATGCATCGATGCCAATTCAATACAATTATATAACACATGTAAATATAAAATCATGAATATTCACATAATTTAAATGCACAAACATATTATACAATTTCACATTCCATTATACCAAGAATTAAGCTCCATTAGAACAATTACAACCCACGAGCAATTGATTTGAATTACTCAACCAACACATTATTTCACAAAAATCATTTTGTGAACACAATTTATATGAGACAGTGTAACCCTCGGGTTACTGTTCTCGGCAAGTCACCAATCATCGGTTCACTTTGAACGAATTTCACGGTCATTCCGACCTCATACAAACCCGACACATGATTTGTTGACAAAAGCACGATCCAAGCGCGAGCCGGCGATTGCTTTCGGTCACGGAATTTGCACAATTTGGGCTTCAAAAATTCTAACAATTCGGTCCCGAGAGTTTTGGGGCCAGATCAACGGTCATTGAGGCCTCAGTGGCCAGGAAACATTTATAAAACATAAATAAAGTGTAAAACCAAATAGGATAAATCCCTTACCTCACGGAGTTTGTTGAAAACTCCCTGAGAGCCGATTAATCCCACCTTGCGTAGGCCTCCAAGTAGAGCGGCTTTCCTTCTTGGCCACACAAGACTTAAACGGTTCGAATCTCATTATTTTAGAGATAAGTCTCACCTTCTCCTGCCCAGAAAGCGACATTTCCAAACTCTGTTCATTCCTTCCCTCTGACCCAACGTTTTTCATTTTGTGCTTTGCGATTTTGGAGAAGGTCCTTTGTTCATTGTTTGTCTTTTTCCACTTAAAACAATTCCAAAATGACATCCCCATGTCCTTAACCCAATTTTGACCTTTCGGCACTATCTCGGTAGATCCATTTTCATCCTTTCTCTACTCATACCACTTATGGCACATGAGTACGTGTTATATGTGACTTTTGTCGCATCGAATATCGTTTTACGGCTTTGAAATGCGATGCGCAAAGCATTATCCTTTCAGGTGTCTTGGAATTCGACGAAATTCGACGTGCTGGCTAGATTTCGCGAGATGATTCCAACAGTGAAATCCGTTTTGTCATCTGAGATCTAGAGAATAAATTTCGGATTTTTGACCTAAATTACGATTTTGCCATTTTCCAGAAATTGGAAATTCCTCGGGTCTTACAATTCTAATTTTCTGAAAAATGGTAAAACGGTAATTTCGATCAAAACCCAAAATTTTTCTAGATCTCGGATAATGGCAATTTCATGGACCAGAATCGTCTCAGCGAAAATCTGGTGTCGAACCTAATGATTGATGAACAGGACAAGTGAAATTTTGTTTTTCGAGACCTTAGGGTGTGGGTGTGAGTGTAGTAAAACGACTTGTGAGAGACATGTGATGTGACAAAAGTCACCTACTACATGATTAGTGAGATGATGGGAATGAATGGCTTAGATTAAGCCATGTGTCAAAAGTCACTTAAAGGGGACAAGGATGGAATTATTGGAAAAGATTAAATGAGTATAAGACAAAGAATGAATAGTCTTCTTCTCCAAATGGAGGAGAAAAACGTGCGATGAGTGATTTCAGTTTTAGAGAGAGAGTGGCTTCTCTCTGGGTTTCTGGCGTGATGTCGGTTAAGCTTCGGGCCAGAGTAAAAAACTGTTCTGTGGCGATGAACTAACTGTGAGTTTCGAACAACTCTAAGAGTAGGGATCTTTCTACTTGTGTTATTCTTTAGCTAAGAGCCATGTAAATGATTATGAATATTACGAGAGGCTTGATTTGCTTGTAATTGATCTCAAAACATTTTAGACGAGTGGGAAAATTCTACTTGTGTGGTCGTGACAGTCTTGGCCCAGAGGTTTCACTGTTCATGTGATTTTGGTGTGATTTTTGTGTTGTTGAGTGATTCAAAATGAATTGCTTGTATTTGCTAATTAGCCCATGTGAGCTAATTTTGGTGTTATTGATGTGAATTTAATAACATGAATTGTGTGAATTAATTATGTTAATATATACATGTTTTATATATTAGCATGAGTTGTTGGGATTGACATAATGCATTCCATATGCCTTTGGGGCACCTAGAATATTAGGAGTGAGTGCATGACATGAAGAAAATAAAAGGAAAAATGTTTGTAGAAAGAAAGGAATTTCGACGGAAGATTTTCGGAGGGTAATGTTTGGAGATTGTCCAACAATTCCGTCGGAGGGAGCCCCATGGTGTTTCGGAGAGTTATCCCGGCTTGATTAAGCCTTGGAGGGTTAATCTGATATATTCACCAGAAACTCCGGTAGTAAGTTTTACCGGGAACAAAAAGCTTTTGTTTTGAAAGTGTAATTCTCACATTTGGCTTAGGCATGTGTGAGGGAGTCGGTGAGGACTCGAGACATGGGATTGGGCATGTAGACATTCAAGTAGGATCATGCATTTGCTTGAGTGTGATTGGTTGCCATGACATGTGCACTTAGGTGGGGAGTAACCCATGTAGGAAATTATCACTACTGGCCATTGCTCACCCCGTCGAGGGATCACTATTTCAAGTACAGGGAGTGTATAGGAGGACGACGTTCACTAGAGGCCACGTTTAGAAGAAAGCCGGGTTGTGGCTTTGGGTATTCGTTTTGTATAACATGTATTAAAACTACAAATTTTGATATATGTTTGGTAAAGAGTAATTTATTAACTCTTGAACTATTGTATATAGTTGATGTATTTTGTGAGTATTGATGTAGGGGCCCAAGTGGCTATTATTTTACTCACATGTGGACCCTGTGTGGTCATTGTTAATTGTTGGGACAAGTTTTGTATCTTAGGTAGAGCTCCCCGTACATAGGAGACTATGCCCGATTTTCGTGAGTGGTGTCGGGTTGCAGACATCCCACAGTATTCAGCCAGTTATTGGGTTGTCAAACGAACCCCGGTTTTGGGCGTCCACACCACCTTTATTTAAAGCCCGATGGAAGCATAATCCACATCATCATGTGTATATCAAACATAACAAAGAACCTTTAATACCTCAAACACTTGGCTTGAGAATGGGAAATGACACAGTGAATGAATTTTAGCCAATATAATAGAATTTAGAGATTTTCAAAATTTTGATTTTAGAAAAACTAGAAATAAAATTTTTTATCTTATTGGAGAAACCCAAACAATGTCAATTTGGAGAACCAAACCTCTAGAAAAAATTTTCAACCTAAAAATTTTTATAACTTCAAAACGAATTTTATCCAGCCGACTTTAGAGATTCACCATAAATGTCTTCGTCGCGATGACGCGAAACTTAGGAAAGTCTAGATGCGAGCTATGCCAACTTGGAAAATGCAATGGAAGGATAACGATGACATCCAAATCTGCCTTGTTAGTCAAATTTGCAAAAGCATTCGTAGCGGCTTTTCGGGAGCAGATCTTATCTTTGATCTTACAAGCAGACAAAGGAAAAAGGAAACGTGTCAAATATTTTGAAGACAAACTTTGATAAAACCAACTTGTACAAAAGTTGATTAGACTTTTCAACTTTTCATTTATTAAGTATTTATGTGTATAATAAAAGTGTATAGTATATCAATTGTCCTTTGAGGACACATGTCTCTTCAATTAATGTTTTAGGTAGATTTTTACTTTTAAGTTTGTCTTTAGCTTGTCAAAAGTCTATAATGAGGCTTGTACATCGTAAAACATAGTAATAATTATGAGTGATAGGAGCAATAGAGAGAAGTAGAGTGAGAAAGTGAGAAAGAGTGAGAAATTTTGTATAGAAACTTTGAAGAAATAATATTGTAAGTATTTCTTTCATCTTTCTTTGTTCTTACTTTAATTTTTTGTTAATTTTATTTATTTAAGGGGAACAAAGGGGTAAAAGATAAGTAAGGGAAATGGTGTGACACCCCAAAGCGGGGTCGTTGTGTTTCAAATCAACGAGTGGAATACTCGAGATGTCGGGTGCAGGCAATTCCTGAAATCGACGAGTCTCCTTTATGCAGGAGCTCTACCCAAGTACAAACATGTCAACGAGTTTCTGATAATGCTGGGGTCGTATGTGAGTAAAATAATGTGCGTGGGCACTGCGTAGTACTCGCAAAATAAATATCTGACGAATATATGTCATGGTTGAGTTTTACATTACTCTTAATACAGCGTATATTAAACCTTAGAATTTTAATACATGTATCTGAAAATAATTGCCAAGCCACAACCCGACTTTCTTCAAAAGCGACCTCTAATGAGTCTTTTGCCTTCGATCGCTCCACTATTACGAAATGGTGATCCCTCGACAGGGTGAGCAAAGCCCAGTAGAGATAATTTCCCTCATTGGGCTACTCCCGCTAAGTACATGCATGGCAAAAACAAACACATTCAAGCAATTATGAACCTACTTGAATGTCTACGCGACCGATCCAGTGTCCCGAGTCCTCAGAAACTCCCCATACATGCCTAAGCCAACATGTGAGTAAAATAATCAGTTTTCAAAACAAAAGCTTTTTGTTCTTGAAAACACACTACCGAGTTTCGGTAAAAATATTGGACTACCCTCCGAGGCGAATGTGTTGGAGAACCTTCCAAAACAATTTATGGGCTCCTCCGACGTGTAATTGTTAGACCATCTCCCAACATAATTCTCCGAAAAATCTTTCGTCGAAATTCCTTTCATAAACATTTTCATTTAACTTTCAATTTCAAGTCATGCACTACATCCCAATATTATAGAAGGTCTTGCAGGTCGTATGGAATAATAGTGTAATTCCAACACATTCATGCTAATATATTCATGCATATATTAACATAATTAATCCAAACAAATCATGTTATTTAATTCACATCATGACAAAAAATTACCATTCGCGTGGTAGTGCTTAAACACAACAATTCATTTTGAATCACTCAACATCATAAAAATTCACACAAAAATATTCATGTTACTATTCATGAATAGTAAGCACTCGAATTCTTGTTATAATAACAAAATGAATTTTCTCCACTTTCGGTTCAAAGCTTTTGAGACCAAGTTTGCGAAAATTTAAAACAAGCCTCAGGCGTTCTAACCATTTACATGGTTCTTAAACAAGGATTAACACAAGTAGGAAAAGATCTCTACCTCTTGAAGTTGTTGAAACTCCACCAAAATGGCGTCGTGTGGCCCTCGTTGCGTGGCGACTTTGCTTCTTGCTCAGGTAACCGGCCGGTCAGGTCGTGAGGAATCCTGAGAGAAGCGGCTCTCTACAAAACTCAAACAACCAGCTCTCTTGCATCCGCATTTTAATACTCTGCGCTACGATTTTTGTCTCCTTTTTGTTTGAGAAGATCCTTTATTCGTGTTTTGTCTTTTCATTAACAATTTACTCATTCCGTCGAGAAACGAGATGACGATCTGGTGGTTCGACAGTCATGAACGCGTGTTGGCGAATCATATACCGCATGATACATGTTATAGGTGACTTTAATCACATCACATGTATTTATGGCACGATACGATGCCTCCAAACGTGTAAATTCATTTGTCTCGAATTCGGCGAAGTCGGCGTGGTAGCTAGATTTCATGAGACGATTCCAACGGTGAAGTTCGTTTCATCATCCGAGATCTAGAAAAATTTCGGGTTTTGACCAAAATTACGATTTTGCCATTTTTCCGAAAATTGGAATTTTCTCGAATCTTACATTCTCCCCTCCTTAAAAAGAATTTCATCCTGAAATTCTGGACGATCACAACAACTCACATGCATAAGCAACGTGTACTCTACCATGCATGTAAACTAGTCATTAAGGTATTAAACGACTAAACCATGTACCTTCATCCTAAACAGAAGGATGGAGGTGGCGCATCGTGTCCTCGGCTCCCGCGTTGACTCCTCCTCCCGGTCTTGCCATAACACCCTTACTAGCCTCACGGTCTTGCGTCATAAGGCTGATCCGACTATCCACAATGCTGCTTGGTCCCTCCTCGAAGGTCCCATCGGTGTCAACCTCAATCTCTCCCCAGATCCACTACGTAATTTGGATGCGGGTATACCTCTGGAGCATGGAGACGTGAAATACCTCGTGGACACTCGACATGCGGGGCGGTAAAGCCAACCGGTACGCTACAGTGCCTACCCTCTCGAGTATCTCGAAGGGCCCAATAACCTCGGCGATAGGTTCCCTCGCTTGCCGAACCTAACTGCTCCTCTCTTAGGCACCACCTTCAAGAAGACGTGATCACCAACCTCAAACTCTAAGGGTCGACATTGTACATTTGCATAGCTCTTCTGCCGGCTCTGAGTCATGAGAATACGATGTCGTATCGAGCTCACCTTCTCGGAGGTGTCTCTAATCAAATCAGGACCAGTGATGGAGCTCTCTCCCACCTTGGTCTAACATAACGGTGATCTACACTTGGCCTCTCAGCCACAATGCCTCATGGTGCCATGGCCATGCTCGCGATAGCGGTGTTGTAGGCGGAATTCCTAAGGGCAGAGTATCTTCTAGCTACCCTTATGATCAGGGACGCATGCTCGCGGCATGTCCTCTAACACTTGTATATAATCCACCTGACATGTAACCTACTGGCCACAGCGGTGTGCAAGTGTGACCTTCCCAAGGTCACGATCCAGCGGCAAATCAAATGGATCGTCAACCTAATCATGTCATGAATGACGTCCATATACGAGCCCTTGGCTCAGGCACGATGTAATTCCCGAAAGGGGTATCCAAATCTCAAGCCACTCCGGCTCACATCACTGCACTCTGAAGTCTACGTGATAGCCATGGCCAGGTAATGTTTTCATCTCGAGTCACTCGGAGCTCTGTCACTTTCGACTCTAAGTGTTCGTGATAACATGATCGTGTGTTTTCATCTCTCGGGCAATAGAACTTTTCGGCCTACATTGCGAGCCTCTTATATCCACACAGAAATTTTGGATATCTCCACGAGTCTCTTACACCCACACAGAAATTTCGGATAACTCCACGGGTCTCTTACACCCACACAGAAATTTGGGATCTCTCCCCGGGTCTCTTACGCACACGAGAAGTCGGGATAGCTCCACAGGTCTCTTACCACAGAAATTTGGGATCTCTCCCCGGTCTCACCCACCCACACGGGGTCGGGATAGCTCTGGGTCTCTTACACTCACCACAGGGTTGAAACTATGCCCACCACGAGAGTCGGGATAGCTCCTGGGTCTCTTACCCACCTGAAATTTGGGATATCTCCAGGATCTCTTACACCCACCGCAAGTCGGGATGGCTCCACAGGGTCCTCTTACCCAAAAATTCGGGATAGCTCCCCGGGTCTCTTACACCCACACAAAAATTTGGGATATCTCCCCGGGTCTCTTACACCCACACAGAGATTTCGGATTTCTCCACGGGTCTCTTACACCCACACATAAATTTCGGATTTCTCCACAGGTCTCTTACACCCACACAAAAATTCAGGATAGCTCTCCGGGTCTCTTACACCAACACAGGACCTTTCGGATACCACCGCGGGTCTCCTTCACCCACACAGACCTTTCGGATACTACCACGGGTCTCCTTCACCCACACAGGACCTTCCACCTAAGGGAATTAACGACCCCCTTCTTGCTTTGCCCAACACACATTAATTTCTCTTCATTTCCTGATTCGAACTATGAGTCTTCATTGGACGTAGTCCCGAACAAACTCAGCCGCTAACCAAGAGTGGTGAATGCCCATACCGTGCACCCTTTAGGCTCGGCCCGCGATGTGTCCGTGCACCCACTCGACTTCGATGTGATCCCCACGGGGGTCCACCTGTGAGCAGAATCTTAAGAGATCTCACAACTCCTGATCGACTATCGATCGACTCTCACCACACCTCCTATGGAGGACATCACATCTGGTTTCTCACAAGGCCTCAACCTCCCTAAGCCCAGATCAAATCCACTAAGATGCAACAATGAATAGTATGATGCATCCAATTTAAACGCCCTCTATTTAACAAGTGCAAGAGTAGAAAGCGTACCACTACATGTCAAATTTGCCTGTGTGCTCGACTATAGTACCATGAGACCTCTGCTCTGAGGCGAATCATCTCTCATATGCGAGCTATCAGCGGAAATAACATATCATCTTGCTATGTCGACTAAGCGCCAAATCCACATTACTGGTCACAGAAACTTCGTGTGATAGAAGTCTTACGCCTCTTCCACTGAGAGACTAGAAGAAGGCTGATCCTCCCTTTAGAGTACCACCATCAGGTGCTCAGAGCATCTCGATCTCTCTCGTAGTGGGGTTGTCCCTGACCATGGAGTCCATGTCGATGGCGAAGTCCTACAATCACGCCCCGAATGGACAACTGACCATTCTCGAACCTCGACTTTGGCCATGTCGGTAACGCCGTATAATCATCAACAAAACGGGCTAGCTCAGTGAATCTAGCCACATAATCCATCAGGTCATCGTCCCTAGCCCATTTCACAGGAACTCCCGAGCACTTGCATGCCTCGCGTGCTCCAGGAAAATGCTTACCATGAGCGGCTCCTGAACTGCCCGTATGTTTGCCTCTAGGTCTTTGAGGTCTTAGCCAGTTCCCTTGTACTTAGGCCTCGCCCTCTGTGAATCGACTAGTCTAATCCTGGTCATATCGGAGGTAATCTCAGTAACTTTCCTTAATACCGATCGCCCAGACAATGGTGCATACCATGGATCTATCCCCACGTGAATGTCGGAGGATGATGTGCCCCTAAACCTCTGGAGGTTACTGGACCTCCCACGGCTACTCTTTGCACTAGCTGTGCAATAGCGGCGGCCATGACCTCTTGCCTCGACAAAGCCTGGCTGGTCGAATATTGGTGGGGCACATTAGGCTACCTCGTGGGCCCGACCTCTACGTCCTCCCGCGACTAGCCATCTACACATATCAAACAAGTTAATATGTCACGGTATCTCAAGGCGTAAACATTAGAGACACTATTCATATCACAATATTTCATATTCCATGTCCTTGCATTCATAGGAAATGCAAACGATAATTGACTCTCAATCAAAATCAATAACAAAAATTTTATTTTAGAAAATTTCATTTTAAAAGATTTTATTTCATTTTCCAGTAAACCAAATAAATTTCTTAAATTTTATTTTTTTTATTTTTCGATTTTACCTTGTAAAACCTTAGGAAAAAAATTTTCCTATATTTTTAGTTTTTAATACTGGATTATTAGTCCAAAATTTCTCAAACACTTGTTCTCACACTAACCCTAGTGTCCAACATTTTATTTATTTATTTATTTTTCATGTGCTATTTACCTAAGCACACAATTTCAACCACAATTCACACAACAACTCATGTTATGCACAACAATCACACAATCACATAAAACACAGTGCATGTAGTGTTCTAATCTTGTCTCGTGATTGTCTAGGTAATCACATACCTATACCCTAATATCGAGCTTTACCAAGTTGTGATGTTCTCACACCTTAATGACTATGGCCTAAGCCCAAGCCTCTCAAGCCCTAGGTTTTCATTTACCTACGCTCTACACCCACCGAGCTCCCAAGGTAATCGTTTACCTTAGCTCTGATACCAGATTTGTGGCGCCCCAATCGGGGTGGTTGTGCCATCAGCTACGCGGAATACTCGTGATAATAGGGTAATCAGGCCACCATTCACTAAAATCGGGCAAAGTCTCCTTTGTACGAAGAGCTCTACCCAAAGTACAAACCTGTCCCAACAAGTTTACAATGACCACACAGGGTCCATATGTGAGTAAAATAATGGCCACTTGGGCCCCTGCATCGATACTCACAAAATAAATATCGACAAATATATATCATGGTTGAGAGTTTTACATTATTCTTAATACAACATATTTTAAACCTTAGATTTTTAATCCCATGTATAAAATAACTACAAAACCATAACTTGAGCTTTCTTCTAAACGGCCTCTAATGAGTCGCCTTCGATAAACTCCTGGCTACGAAATGGTGATCCCTCGACGGGGGTGAAGCGAGAAGCCAGTAGAGATAATTTCCTACATGGGCTACTCCCCACCTAAGTGCACATGCATGGCAAAACAAACACATTCAAGCAATTACATGAACCTACTTGAATATCTACATGGCCAGATCCGAGTGTCCAGGAGTCCTCTGGAACTCCTCATACATGCCTAGAATCAACATGCAAGTAAAATAATCGGTTTTCAAAACAAAAAGCTTTTTGTTACTTGAAAACACACTACCAGTTCGGTAAAAATATTGGACTACCCTCCAGGCGAATGTGTTGGAGAACCTTAGAAACAATTCATGGGCTCTCAGAGCGTGTAATTGTTGGACCATCTCCGACACAGTCTCGGGAAAATCTTGCGAAATTCAACTTTCACAAACATTTTCATTTAACTTTCAATTTCAAGTCATGCACTCACTTCTAATATTCTAGGGTGCCCTAGTGCATATGGAATGTATGATGTTAATTCCAACACATTCATGTTAATATATTCACATGCATATATATTAACATAATTAATCCAAACAAATCATGTTATTTAATTCACATCAATAACACCAAAAATTAGCTCACATGGGCTAATTAGCAAACACAAGCAATTCATTTTGAATCACTCAACATCATAAAAATTCACACGAAATATTCGTGTTACTATTCACATGAACAGTAAAACCCTCGGGTTATTGTTCACGACCACACAAAATAGGAATTTTCTCCACTCGGTTCAAAGCTTTTGAGACCGAGTTTATGGCTAAAACAAGCCTTAGAACGTTCCTAACCAATTACATGGTTCTTAAACAAGGATTAACACAAATAGGAAAAGATCCCTACCTCTTGGAGTTGTGAACTCCCTTGAACCGGTGTCGCGTAGCGCCGTTGCGTAGAGCGGCTTTCTTTTGCTCCATCGAAACCAACGGTCCCGATCGGTTGGAATCTAGAAGCATTTCTCTCTCTGCAAAAAACTCAAACAACCAGCCTACTGCATCACGTTTTCTTCCTCTGCACGTTTTTTTTTTGTCTCCTTTTTGTTTGAGAAGATCACTATTCATGTTTTGTCTTTTTCCTCATTAACAATTTTACTAATTCCCATCATGTCCCCTTTTTTTTCACTATTTTGAAACTTGGCACAATCTCGACCATTCATTTCCATTCTCTCTCTACTCATGCAACATGTGTCACATGAGTACATGTTATAGGTGACTTTTTCACATCGCGTATCGTTTCACGACGAATCTTCGATGCACAGGCATTGCAAATTCGATTGTCACCGGTATTGACGAAATTGGCGATGGTAACTAGATTTCCACGAGATGATTCAGCGGTGAAGTTCGTTTAAATAAATAGAGATCTAGAAAAATTTCGAGTTTTGACCGAAATTACGATTTTACCCTTTTTCCGAAAATTGGAATTTTCTCGGATCTTACAAATGGAGTTTTGATTTTAAAAATTATTCTATAATAATAATCAACCTACATGGATCCTGTTGTTGTTATCTTTCTTATACCAAATGAAAAATTTTCTTATAATTAATCTTTGAAACCCATGTTTTGGAAGATAAATTTTAAAACTAGAGTCTTTAGTCTCAACCCATGACCTTTGACCCGTTTTTGCCGTAGATAGGCATTTTAGGGAGACTTTGTCTGGTCTTTGTGGGGGGTTTATCCTATGACATGAAGTGATGTTTTATTATTCTGAATTTAAATCAGGGTGTTTTAAGGAGAGATTGTGAGATGGGTTTTGTTTTTGTATATTAATTATTATTATTTAAAAACTTTTGAAATTAAATTCCAGAGTACCAAGCTTTATCTTACCTTGTTTAAAGTAAAATTTGAAAAAACCTTTTGAAAATTGTATGTTTTTGATAGTTTATGATATTGTGAAAATTTGTGTGATTTTGTTAAGATTGTGTTTATAATTTGTATGAAAATTGTGAAAATATGTATGTTCGTAATTGTTTGTTTATTTTATGTCTTTTATTCCTTATCCACTCATGAATTAATTTATAATTTAGAATATGATCGTATAAAAGAACTTAATAAGTAAATTTATTCAGCGTGAAGAATTTAGGAAAAATTTAGTTGCATGCTTTAGAACAATGTTAAAAACTTTTCTAAGATATTCAAAACGCTTGTGTCTCTTAAATATTTGTGTGAATCTGAAAACACTATAAAAGAAACCTACGAAGAGTTATTTAACCTAGAAACTTTAGTTTCAAACCCCAAACTGAAATAGTTAAATATTATATAGATAATCTTTATGTTAGTTCAAGTTCTTAGAAATTAGAAGTAGAATTTAGAATTAAGTGTAGAAATTAGTGTGAAAATTTAGAATAGGTAGAAACTTTGTAAAAATGAATGAACCCTCAGTTTAAAAAAGAAGAAATTAAATATTTTAAGAACCTAGTAGAAATACAATTAGGAATAACAAAAATAGTATTAAAAGAACATAAAAAGCAAGAACGAAAAGCATTTGAGTGTGACTGTGATATAAAAAATTTAGAAAAATTCAAAGTAGCGAGAGAATAATAGATATAATTTGTAATATAGCCTTAGGAATTAGAAAGAAGGTGGGAAGACTTTAAACATTTTAATTTAATTAAAACAACAGAGCTATATAAAGAACATTTAGTTAATGAAGATAAATTTTGTAGAAAAGAAATAGAAAAAATAAAAATTGAACAACAAAATTTGAAAGAAATATTAGAAAAACTTAGTAAAAAATTAGATCAAATACTTGAACAATTAGTTAATAAAACAAGTAAATTAGAAGAAAATAAAATAGAAAATCTTTTCCAACAATTTGAAAAACTAAGTTTAGGAGAAAAACCAAAATCTAGTATATAATATAAAATCAATCCATTTGAACCAAGAAATTTAGAAGTAAAACCATGGAAATTGTAGAAGTAATAAAACCAAAAGAAAATGTCAATGTGGCGCGAATCAGGAATGTGGTTATTCTGCGTCCAACCTGTGAAGTCTGTGTGTCTCGTTTCACAGAGCCTTTTATGAGTAAAATAGCCACATGGGGCCCATACATCCATACTCATAAAACACATATCTCAACTATATTTTCATAGTTTTCATGTTTGTTCTACAAAAGATTTAACCATGTTACAAAATATTTTCTGCGCATTTAGAAATTTCTTCTCAATAGATACCTCCTACTAGCGTGCCGTCTCCTGGATAGTCCACTGTACTGAAGGGTGACGAATTGAGCAAAGCCCAGTAGAAGAATCTTCCTACAAAGGGTTACTCCCCACCTAAAATGCATATGCATTGGCGTATATAAACAATCGATCATTCCATACGATTATTTCTACATATGAAATGTACATAACATGCGTGAGATCGACCCCTCATGCTCACCACGAGTCCCAACCGACTCCCTCACCTAGAATGCCAAATGTGAAATAAAACTAGTCACACCACGACTAAACCATTGGAAAACCCTCCCGTTTATTTATCAAAAAGCGATTTTGATTCTTTTCCTTTATTTTGTGGGCAGTTTAGGGTTTACGTACGTGGGACCTTGTGCGCCACTCCAGCGTTTTCACGAACTTACATCGTCGGAGTTCATGTCTAACCGTAGGTAACACAATGGGACTTTCACCTGAGAGGATCTGCAACTTACTCCATGAGAAACATGTAATTTATCATTTTGATCATTTACACACTCGTGAATCTCTACCTTGGACTTTGTCCCATTTTCCGGAAGCTCTGACCCACTCCTGCTTGATGAATAAACCTTACCTGCACCCACACGGGCGGCGATGTGACCCGTGCATATGAAATGCATGATGTCAATGCATTTTCCTCATATTATGCATGAATGAACACTACATGAAACATTTTCAAACCGTGGAGCATTTATAATTTATACATATAATCTACACCATTGCAAACTTCATATCAATCGTCGAATAGCGTGCATCGATATCACATTTCCATGCATGTTATTCAAACAAGCCATAACACACAACAAGGCCTCAACTTGGGACCATTCCTTGGTACCTCGCGGCCCCTTCACGAAACATGAACCATATTGTGGTTCCAGTCATTGTCATCATCGACAAATCACAACATCTAGAAACTTTCGGTTTAGTAAAACCAACTTCCACGGTCCATGCAGCCGGTCATGAAATCCATACCCCTTAGTCTCAAGGCTTGGAACTAATTCACATGGCCTCTCATGGCCTCCCATAAGCAACCCCTACCATTATAAAGCCTTTAGGCTAAAAGTAAACCAAGTAGGAAAATATCCTACTTCTTGGAAGTTGAAGAAACTCCCAAAAACCGGAGTCCACGCGTTGTCCTCTCCATATAGAACACTTCCCTTCTTGTCTCGAAAGAATCCGACGGTCGGATCTCCTACAAATCTAGAGAGAAGGAAGACGTTCTCTCTCTAGGATTTCTCCATGTTTGGCCACTGCATCTCCTCTCTACGAATTCTTTCCTTTCTTTTCTTTCCTTTTCCTTTTTCTCTTTTCTCTTCTCATTTTCTCTTCATTTCTCCTCATTTCTCTCCATCTTCTCTTTTCTCCTTTTGTCCTTTTTCTCCCCCTTTTGGAGAAATCATCATTCGATCAAAGGAAGCAATTTTTCCTCCCTCCTTTCCTCTACCCATTTATTGTGGCTGACACTTTTCCATTTTCTTTTTCTTATTTCTTAAATCCCTCTTTTATGACATCATGCACCACATGGCAAGCCATGTGAGCCATGGGATTCATGCCCTCCCATGTGGCTCAATGTGAGCCATTCCTTTCAATACCAAGTGTCACTTTCTTATGGTGCCGTAATGGCATCTCTCTCCTTTGCCATGTGTCATCAGAGCACTTGGCGTCTCGGCATTGAAATTAGATCACCTCGGAATCCAGCGAAACCGACGTGAAGTAGCTAAACCAGGCGATTTCAGGAGAAGTCGTTTCGTCATCCGAGTCTAGAAAATTTTGATTTTCAGCCAGAAATTTCTATTTTACCCTTATCAAAATCTTGGATTTTCTAGAATTATCCACCAGTCAAGGAATTTTATAGAAGAAAAAACTTAAAAAGCGATAAAGTAACTCCATGCAAAAAACCTTTACTTCAAAGTCCTAAAATAACAAGATTTTTTAGCCCCAACATATTATAAATTCATTAGGAAATATAGTATATTTAGACTTAGTTTCTTCAGAAATAAAACAAAAACTTTAAAGAAATAAAACCGATAAATATATGCATTTAGGAGTAATTTTAATAGGGATAATTGGACTTCATAGAAAGGAAATAGGAGCACTTGTAAATATTAACATTTTAGATACTAGAAATAATTCAATAGGACGAGCTCTTTTAGCTAGTGCAGAAGTAAATATGAATCAAAATTATGCAGTTATAAGTTGCATCCCACATTTTTGTATAGATCTTAGGGAATTTATTGAAAAAATAAAAATAACCATAAATACAAAAGGATATGATATGGAACTTGGTAGTAAAAACCTTGGTGTAGCTATAGGTGTGATGCCCCCTGACTTAGGAAGTCCCAGTTGACAACCGCAGATCAACTCTTGAATACTTGTGGATGTTGATAACCCGACCGCTCCACGAAAATCGAGTGAGTCTCCCTTTGTACGGGAGCTGTAGAAATCTGACTGCCCGAAGCAGTTCACAGACCACACTTTGGGTCCACATGCGAGTAAATGGCCACTTTGGCCCATCTCAACTCTCACAAAATATATCTCAATACATTATATTCATGGATTCGAAGTTAATAAGTCACTCTTAATTCAAACATATATTAAAATTTATAATTTTAATACATGTTATCTGAAAATGAATACCAAGACATCAAAGCCTAACCGGCTTTCTTCTAAATCGGCCTCTAAAGGCGTGTGCTTCTCGAACAATCCACTATACGATAATATTCCCTCGACAGGGTGAGTAATGCCCAGTAGTAATAATTTCCTACATGGGTTACTCCCCACCTAAGTGCAAATGTCATGGCAAACAATCCCACTCCAGTAAATACGTGATCCTACTTGAATGTCTACGTACCGTCCAGTGTCTCGAGTCATAGTGAGCTCAGTCCGCATGCCTAAGCCAGCGCGAGAAAAACATCCTCTTTATTTCTTTCATGCGTTACTCACCTAATTTTTTTAGAGTTCCCCAGTGCATATGAAATGCATTATGTCATTCTCAAACCACACGTGTCAATATATCATTCTGGCAATATATTAACAAAATTTACATACATGGCACATGTTATTTAATTCACATCAATAACATCAAAGTTAGCTCACTTGAGCTAATTACAATTCATTTCCAATGGCTTACACACAATTATATTTTCCACAACATGTTAACATATTTAATTACATGCATTAACATATTAATTGTCACACAACTCCAAACAATTCATGCTAATATATAAAACATGTATATACTAACATAATTAACTCACATAGTTCATGTTATTCAATTTGCAACCAATAACACCAAAATTAGCTCATAGGCTAATTAACGATCAAGTAATTCATTTTGAATCACTGAAACACCACAAAAATCACCTGAATTCGTGAACACTGAAACCTAGGGTTGTCAACTACTTGTTCCACGACCACACTAAAGGATCTTCTCACTCGGTTCAAGTATTTTGAGACCGGCTCCACGGCTAATTCAAACCTTAGAATATCGCAACCATTCGCACATGGATTTAATAGAAAGAATAACACAAGTAGGAGAAAACACCTCTTGGGTTCGGAGGCTACGAGTGGTGTCACGCGTAGCCCTCATTGCGTAGAACAACTACTTCTTGGCCCGAAGCGAGCCAGCGGTCGAACGACGAGAAATCTAGAAAGTGCTTTCTCTCTGCAAAACTGAAACCGGCACCTCTTGCCGCGATTTGCTCTTTCTTTTGGAGAAAAGCTGTCGCTTTTGTCTTATCTTTGTTTGCGTTTGATAATTCCATCGATGTCCCTAAGTTTTGGATTTGACATAGCTTAATCTAAGTCATTCATATCATCCTCTCTCTAATCATGCAATATGTGTCGCGTAGTACATGTAGTAGGTGACTTTTGTCGCATCAGCGAAGTATCTTTCGCACGCCGTTTCTGACCTGACACTGGTGCCTCGAAAAATGTAAAATTCTGACTGTCTCGGAATTCGACGAAATTCGACGTGGTAGCTAGATTTCGCGAGACGGTTCCAATGGTGAAATCCGTTTCATCATCCGAGATCTAGAAAAATTTCAGATTTTGACCGTAATTACCATTTTGCTATTTTTCAGAAAATTTGGATTTTCTCGGGGTTTCACAATAGGATTTATTGGAAAAACAAAATATGCTTTAAGTTTAAAATGTATGATGGAATTTGATGATATAGTAAAAACTTTTGGTAGTAAAACTGTAAATATGATTGAAGCAAAACCTTTATAAATAAATTATTTATTAGGAAGAGAATGGGAATTACCACAAATAAATAAACCAGAAACAAAATATCCAACCTCTAGTAGTATATATCAAAATAAAGATGGAAGTGCTAGTATAACTTTTGGAGATTATAAAACCATAAATGTCAGACCGAGTTTGATAGTGAGGCCCGAATACGTACATGTTAATGTAGTAAACGCTAGAAACGAATTGTGTTAAATATAAGCTTGTATAAATTTATATAGAAACTCGGAATTAATTGATAGAATGTTAGAAGAATTTGAAAATCCAAAATTACTAGATGAACCAATAGATCAAGAAAACTTTATAGACATAATGTGTAATAATTATTTAGATGATCAAATAATTTTAAAACTTTATCAAACAAACCTAGTTAAAAAAAAATTTGGATATAGAAGTAATAAACCAATTTATAATAAAACCATATTCGAGAAAAAGAAAGAAAAATAAGTAAAATAGCGATATCTTAAAAAAGAACATGAAGAAAAAATAACAAATAAAATAAAAATAAATTGAAGAAAGAATTTGTAAAATGTAAAAAACGAGAAATAGTTAGACAAACCTTCAATTTAAACAAAGAATAGAACATACAGTAATTCACAACCAATGAATGGATATAGAACAAATGGACCAATTTTAGATATAGATAATACTAATGTCTTAGAAAACCATAGAAAGCGGGAGCAATCTTTAAGTCGATGGTGTAATTGTTTGCTTTCCAAAACCAACAGAAATATATGAATATTGTAAAAGTGCTCTTAGTGAAACGGGTATTGCAATTTTAGAAACATGGAGCAAGAAAGCGATAGTTATTTTCAATAAAAGTTAGAAATAATTTAGTATATACGTGTTTATAAAGCGCTATATTATATTTTTTAGGAACAACGCAAGAGGATGTAAATGAACTTGTACTATATCTTTATAAGTTTGAACAGTTAAAATTGTGTAACATTTCGTATATAAAAGAATATGAACAAAAATTTAGGAAATATGCAATTCTTGCTAAGATAGATAGAATACCTGAATATTTAAATAAATACATATTAAAAATACAAGGACCGAGTGGGTGTTAGATTATGGAATGAATTTACTGACCTCACGAATACAAGAAACTCTCTTTATATAGGCGAGTAGAGTAGAATTTGTAAAATTGGTTAGAAAATGAATGTTTGAATAGGAAAGAAGTCAAATAAAAGAGCAAGATCTAAATAGACAACTTTGTGAAGATTAAATTTAGGAAGATTTAAATTTTAGGATGTAGAAATAGATATAGAGATATAGAAAACCTAAAAGATATAAACAACCTTTTAGAAGAAAATCAAGAACTTATTATAGAAACCAACCTTTTAATACAAGATGTAGAAAACCTGGAAAATATTGGATAAAAAGAAGAAGAACCAATTATAGTAAAAAACAATGTAAATACTATTTATGTGGGCAAGAAGGTCATATAAAATTGGAATGTCTTGAACTTAAAAATTGCGAATGAGCGTAGCGCCCCCGAATCAAGGTGTCGTTGACCCCCGATCAACTGCGAAATCTATATGTCTCGTATTCTGAGACACACACATAGTAAAATAGCCACATGGGGCTATACATCCATTACTCGTAAACAAATATCTCAGCTATAATGCCATAGTTTTCATGTTTGTTCTACAAAAGATTTATACATATTTACAAAATATTTAGCAAAGCCACATTTAGAAACTTTCTTCTCAATAGATACCTCTCTTGCGTCTTAGTCTCACTGGATAGTCCACATTATTTTGAAAGGGGTCCCACGACAGGTGAGCAAAGCCCGATAGAAAAATTCTCCTACAAGGGTTACTCCCACCCCAAATGCGTATGCGTGGCGTATATAAACAATCGTCGCATTATCTGATTATTCTCTATATGCAAATGTCTATAACATGCGTGAGATCATGACCCCTCATGCTCATGACCCAAGTCCCAACCGACTCCCTCACACTTGGAATGCCAAGCGTGACTAAAACCTGTCACACACCATGACTAAACCATTGGACACCCTCCAATTTTATTTATCAAAACCTGATTTTGATTCTTTTCCTTTATTTTGTGAAGCGAGTTTAGGGTTTACCGCCGTAGGGCGCGCCTCCTTTTCAACATTTCCACGAACTTGCATCGTGGATTCATGTCTAACCGTGAATAACTTTGTGGGACTTTCACCTGAGGATCTGCAACTTGCTCCGCCCAAAACATGTAATTTATCATTTTGATCATTTACACACTCGTGAATCTCTACCTTGGACTTTGTCATTTTCGACTCACGACCCGCTCCTGCTTGATGAATAAACCTTACCCTGCACCCACACCCGACCTGACGCGATGTGACCGTGCATATGAAATAAGATTTTATTTAAAAAAAAAAAAGAAGGTATTTCAATGAAAAACTCTGAAGATGGAACACCATGCAAAACATATTAATACATCAAAAAGCATGCATCAATATAACATTTCCACTTTGCTTGCATGTTATTAAGCAAGCCATAACACACATGAGGCCTCAACTTGGAACCATTCAACGGGGTACCTCCACGGCCTTCACAAACATGAACCATATTAGTTCAGTCATTGTCATCTCATCGACAAATCCATGACATCCTAGAAACTTTTCGGTTCTAGTAAAACCTAACTCCAGCAGTCATGCAGCAGATCATGAAATCCATACCCCTTAGTCCCAAGGCTTGGAACTAATTCACATGACCTCTCATGGCCTCCCACCAAGCAACCCCTACCATTACCTCAAAGCCTTTAGGCTAAGAAGTAGACCAAGTAAGGAAAATATCCTGCACCTCTTGGGTTGTCGAAACTCGACTTTAGTAATCCACCGTAGATCCGCTAGCGTACCCGACTTTAGTACTCGAGACTTTCGAACGTCAGGCCGCCGAAACCGGAAAATCCTCCTTTTCCTTTCCTTCCTTCTCATTTTCTTCATTTTCTCTCTACAGTTCTTTCCATGCTGTTTCTTTTCATTAACCTTTTTCTTTTTCTTTCACTTTTCATTTTTTATAACTATATGCCATTTCTCTTAGTTTCTCCTCATTTCTCTCAGCATCTTACTCTTTGCTCCTTTGGTCCTTTTCTCAGCTTGGAGAAATCATAAATTCAGTCACGAAGGGCAATTTCTATCCTTTCCTCTACCCATTTGTGTGGTAATAACTTTTCCATTTTCTTTTCTTATTTCTTAAATCCATTTATGACATCATCGCCCACATGAAAGCCGTATGAGCCATGGGATTCCATGCCCTCCATGTGGCTCAATGTGAGCCATACCTTTCAATGCCAAGTGTCATGCTTCTATGGTGCCAAGTGGCATCCCCTTATCTTGCCATGTGTCATCAGGCACTACGTCTCAGCATTGAAATCCAGGCCACCTCGGAATCGCGAAGTCGGCGTGGTAGAGTAAATTCGTGATACGAGTTCTGACGGAAGTCCAGTTCGTCCATCGAGATCTAGAAAAATTCGGATTTTGCTTGAAATTTCTATTTTACCCTTTATCCAATCTTGGATTTTAAGGGTATCGCATGAGCGAAATAGAAAAACCCAAATTAAAATTAATTTAATAAAGAGTATGAAATAAATAGTGAAAATATAGAAGAAATAATTAGTGAATTGGATTTTGGTGACAATTCTAGTATATGTAGCTTAGACAATGATATAGAAGAATTCTTTTAATAATTTAGAAAATTTTGTAAAAATAGGAAAATTTTATAAAGATTGGTTAAATAGAAAATTTTATATAAATGATTTAATTATTTATAACTAACTTTTTGTTTACAGAACATGGTTCAAAGGAGAAATTCAAAAGCAAAAACTTTTCAATTTGGAACGTTAGTTCCGAATGAAGTTTTAAACCTAACCTTCGATTTAGTCTTTGTATTCTATTTTGAAGAACACAAGTGATTGTTGATAACCTTTAGTCTTTAAAACCCCAAAATTTTCAAAACCAAAATTTAGAATATGCTTATGGAAAAACCATTTCGAAGCTTAATGACATCTTTAAAATTTACAAAACCAATTTGTTGTTTTAGAAGCGAAAAATTCCAAACGAAACCAAGAAAAACAAGAAAACCATATTAAGGATTTAGAAACAAAATTAGACTCTTTGAACAATGTCAGCAAAACCGATTTAATTAATATGATTAGAAAATCAGCTCTTCTTACCGAACAATTGCAAAAATTTGTAATTAAAAACAAGTTCGGATCTAATATTTATGATAAAATAGAATCTTTCTTTTTAGATAAATATTATGAAAAAGTGTTTAAGAACCAGTGTATATTGTATGAACAATTTAGGGCAAAAACGATTGGAATTAAAGCGGAGATATATATGGCTTACCATGATCTGATTATTTTTAATTGTTTATTTAAACATGTAAAATATGTCTATTTTAGATCAAAAATATTTAGAACTCATCCCTGAACTAATGGATCAAGGGATTTTGAAAAATATATTTTTAACGGTATTTATCGAGTGCCCAGAATTTTCTAAAAAGCTAAATGAAGCGGGAAAAACGTATTTTTTCTTTTACGAGAAAATGAAGCGAATCGGTATTCTTACGCGGGCGAATA
Source organism: Tetrastigma voinierianum (assembly GCA_016808115.1). Taxonomy (NCBI): domain Eukaryota; kingdom Viridiplantae; phylum Streptophyta; class Magnoliopsida; order Vitales; family Vitaceae; genus Tetrastigma; species Tetrastigma voinierianum. Next base: position 136,159 of record JAEQBH010005318.1, on the reverse strand, counting down.
CCCGGACAAAACCTAGATCTTTCTCTAGACCTCGGATGGCCAACGAATCACGTCGTGAGAATCATCGCAAAATCTGGATTGAACCAAATGGTACTTGTCGAATTAGAGGCGCTCGGTTTTGCGATATTCGGAGCGGAGCAGACTGACCATGAAACCATGTGGCACTTGCATGGGAGACACTTGGCATGGGTGGGCCAAGCGTCATACCCTTAGGATTGCATGAGTTGGGTGGGCCAAATGTCAAAGGCCACCCTCGTACATGAGCATGAAAGTCGGTTAAATTGTGGCATGGAGAGCACTTGGTGTTGAGTTGACAAGTGTCAAACTCTAATTTATGTTGGGTGTACTCCACCTAGGTCAAACCAACTTTGGGTTGGAGGAGAGATTCCAAACAATTCGTGAGAAAGAGGAGAAAGAAAGAAAGAAAGAAAGAAGAAAGAAAGGAAGGAAGAAAAGGAGGAAGGCTTTTCCCCCCATTGTTTTGAGATTTGGTGGATCAAGACCTGGTCATACACTTGAAGGTGAGGGATCTTTCCTCTTTGGTTATTTCCTTGTTTGGGGCCATGGAAATGGCATTTGGTTGAGTTTGCTATGTGATTGTTTGAATGAATAACATGCTGAATTTGTGATGTTGTCCATGCTGAATTTTTCAGGTTAGTGATTGCGATGTTGTACATGCTGTTTTTTGGTCTTTGGTGAAAACTCAGTTTGGTGTGATGATATATGCACTGACTAACATGTCACGAATTGCAGGTTTTAGGCGGAAAGTCGGTTTGGTGTATTGTGTATGAATGAAAAACATGCGAAATTTCACAGGCTTTCATGCATGACTAACGCGTGAGATCTTTTGGGTTTAGATCAAGAAAGCTCAGTTTGGGGGTATTATTGTATGCATGAAAGACATGCAGAATTTTCTAAGTATGCATGACTAACATGCAGAATGTTTTGGGTGTTTTAGATCAAAAGAAAGCTTCAGTTTTGTGTATTATTGTATGCATGACTAACATGCCAGGAATACAGGTTTTAAATGGAAAAATTCAGTTGGTGTGTGTATGAATGAAAACGTAGAATTTCCTGGGCTTTCATACATGACTAACATGTAGAATCTTTAGGTTTTAGATCGAAAGCTTCGGTTTGGGAGATATTTATTATGCATGAAAAACATGCTTAGAATTTTACGGGCTTCCATGCATGATTAGCATGTAGAAATGTTTTGGTGTTAGATCAGCCAGTTTGGTGTATTATTGTATGCATGACTAACATGCGAGAATGTTAAGGTTTTAAGTGAAGAAATTCGATTTGGTGTAATATTGTGTGGACGTGAAAAACATGCGAATTTCACAGGCTTTCATGCACCCAGCTAACATGTGAACCTTTTGGGTTTAGATCAAAGAAAACTTAGTTTAATTGTGTGTATGCATGAAAAACTTGCATAATTTTTTGGGCTTCCATGCATGTTTAACATGCGGAGTGTTTTGACATTGCTTGCTAGTAATGGTGGGAATTATGTTAATACATGGCAAAAGATGTGTTGATATGAATGAGGCTGAATGATAGAAAGATGTAGTGCACATGCTTATATGATATAATCTTGATTTTATGATGTTGTGGAATATTAACATGACATGTTTTGTTGATCATTGGGCGTGATCTCTTATGAAATGTTGTATGCATTAGACATGAGTGTTATAGCACACACATAACAGTGTCACGAGTGTAGAATGTCCAATATGAGGTCTTCATACATTGGTCATGGGTTTAGTGCGATGACACAAATTGCATTACATTGGTGTGCGGTAACACCAGCTACATGGTACGTACATAGTGCGGTTGTACTTGCATTTGGTGTTGAATCGTGTGAGCTTGGGAATGGGACGAAGTCGGTGGAGTTCACGGTGTTGAAAATGAAAATGGAAAATGAAATGTGTCGGGCGTAGCAAGTAGGGGATAGATACCCCCCTCAGGTGAAAAACCTGAAAACCTGGTTAGACAGTGTATCCACCGGTGAAAGCCCGAAAAATGTAGGAGGGTGTAAGAGACCCGCGGTGAGACCCTGAAAAGTTATTGCTTGAAAGAACCGCGAATGATTAAAATAAATATCACATAGACTACGGGTTGTGAGATAGGTCGGGCCCGACTTAGTATTGATTTCCCATTAGCACTTGCATTGGATGGTGGGTCGGAGGTTGACCCGGTACTTGGGGCATATAGAGTGTCGTCTCATACATGCATGTAGATTTTTTCCATGATAGGACAACATGTATGCACGGATTGGTTGTTGGTTTGACTATGAAATGATCATTTGCATATGCACCTAGGTGGGGAATAGCCCTTGTAGAATTTATCTCTACTGGGCGTTAGCTCACCCCGTCGTGGGACCCCCTTTTAGGTACAGGACAGGTACAAGCAGATAGCGCTCCTTAGAGGTCGGGATTATGAAGCGGGCCGGACTGTGGCCTTGATTCTTGTTTATGTATATATTAGAATGAACTAGTGTTAATATATGTTTTGTATTAAGAGTGATGTAATAACTCTTGGATCTATAGAAATGTATGGGTCTTGTAACCGTATGGGCCAGTATGGATGATGGGCCTATTAGGTCATTTTATAACATGGGTCTCCTTGATATGAGACACCACAGGTTTCCTTGAGTTGACGGTGGTCACTTGGGACCCCGGAGTTTTAGAGGGTGTCACAAAAACATTGTTGAATATCTTTTTAAAGCCAGAAAATTTTGTGATATATCTTTTGAAACCATATCACCTTTATTTAAAGCGATGGAGCTTATAATCCTGCTTATCATCATGTATTATATCAAACAACAAAACCTTTAATACTCCAACAACAACCAGAATGGAAAATGACTCATTCAAATGAATTTCCTGTATATTATAATAGATTTAGAGATTTTCAAATTTTTTATTTTAAAAAAACCAGAAATAAAATTTTTTATCTTATTGGAGAAACTCAAACCATGTCAATTTGGAGAACCAAGCCTTTAGAAAAAATTTTGAACCCAAAAATTTTTTTAACTTCAAAAGAACAGGATTTTATCAACCAACTTTGGACAGATTCACCAGAAATGTCTTACATCGTGATAGCGCAAACTGCAGGAAAGTCTAGATGTAAGAGAGCTGCCATCAACTTGGAAAATGCAATGGAAAGGACCGCGGTCACATCAAATCTTACCTTGTTAGTCAAATCTTGCCAAAATAATATAGCGACTTTTCGAGAACTAGTCTTATCTAATCTTTACAAACGAATGAGGAAGAAGGCTTGCATCCAGATATTTTGAAGACAAACTTTGATAAGGCCAACTTGTACAAAAGTTAATTAGACTTTTCAACTTTTCATTTATTAAGTATTTATGTGTATATTAAAAGTGTATATCAATTGTCCTTTGAGGACACATGTCTCCAAACTTTAATTGTTAGTAAGATATTTTTAACTTTTTAGTTTTGTCTTTAGTTTGTCAAAAGTCTATAAATGAGAGGTTGGTATATACGTAAAGAGCATAGTAATAGTTATGAGTGATAGGAGCAATAGAGAGAAGTGAGAGAAGTGAGTTTGTAATCAAAAAGTTTGAAGAAATAAATTGTAAGTATTTCTTTTCAAATCTCTTGGGTTCTTACTTTAATTTTTTCTTAATTTTATTTATTTAAGGGGACCAAAGGGGTAAAAGATAAGCAAGGGAAATGGATTTTTGATTTTAAAATTTTTCTATAATAATAATAAATCTCACGTGGATCGCATTGTTATTATCTTTCTTATCTGAGAAAATTTTCTTATAATTAATATTTGAAACCCATGTTTTGGAAGATAGAATTTTAAAACTAGAGTCTTTAGTCTTAACTCATGACCTTTGACCCGTTTTAGCCATGGATAGGCGTTTTAGGAAGACTTTGTCTGGTCTTTGTGGGGGGTTTATCCTATGACACTGTGAGACCCCGAAAAATCCAGATTTCCTAAGGAAGGATAAAATGGTAATTTCGGTCAAAATCCGAAATTTTTCTAGATCTCTCGGATAATGAAACGGACTTGGCGGTTGAGATAAATACCCTTAAATCTATTTCTGCGTCAATTCGTTGGATGAGATGGTCGGGACTTCAGTTTTTCGAGCGTGGTGTCGGATGACAAATGGCAAAGTTATGGGATGCCACATGCCGCGCCAGAGAGTGACACTTGGCGCAAGGAATGGCTCGCATTGGCTAGCGCTGGGGAAATGATTCCGTGGCTCACATTGGCCAGTGTAAATGATATCGTAAAGAAATTTATAAAATAAGGAAAAGGATGGAAAAGGGAGAGCCCGTGTTTGGCAGGGAAGGTGAGGAGAAGTTTCCTCGCTGGCCCATACAGTCAGAATTCTCAAAGGAGAGAAAGGCAAGAAATGAGATAATGAGGAGAAAATGAAAGAAAAAGAAATGAGAAAGAATAAAACAAAAATAAAGGAAACGTGGGGAGGGAGGAAGAAAGAAAAGATCAAGGAGGTCTTGGATCTCATTTTCTAGAGAGAGTCTCTTCCTTCTCTCTAGGTTTGTAGCCAGATCCGGCCAGTCGGATTCTTTGACAAGAAGGATTGTTCTGAAGAGGGACAACGTGTGGACTCGGTTTAGGGGTTTCGGCTGAACTCCGGAAGGTAGGGTTTCTCTCCTACTTGCTTTACTTGCAACCCAAGGGTCATGTAATGGATAGGGATTTGTTGAGGCTGGATGGCAGAGTGGTTTCGAGTTCAAAGCTTTGGGCTGAGTTAAAAATCCTAGGTGTTTTGGACGACTCATGAGTGCATTTGTGTGATTGTAATGATGTGTGTTGTTGCCATGAGTGAATAGCATGTTGTGTGTAAGAATTGTGGGCTGTTCCCGAGGCGAGCCGTAGGGTTGTGCCATAGCCCATGTGAAATTTAAGTTTATGTTATTGTGTAAAATGAATAACATAGTTTATGGAACTAATTATGTTAATATATGCATGAGTGATATATTAGCATGTGTTATATGTTAAATTGTGCCATTGCATTGCACTTACGTGAGTAGCAAGTAGGGAAATTCATTTCTTGGGCTTTGCTCACCGTCGTGGGACTATTTTTTGGAGTGCGAAGGCGGCAGGGATGGAGCGCTTAGGGCCTTAAGCGAAAGGCGACCAAGATGGCCTTATCTTGTATTTTACGTTTTTGTAGAAGTAAAACAAAGACCCGGTTTGTATAAATTGTAATTAAATACAATTGTAATAAATCATTTTTGTATAAAATGTACATTCTGTAGTAGGATGTGTAGGCCCAAGTGGCAAATTTGCAATGCGTGCCTCATGACTTGAGGCAGTAGATTCCATGAGGTTGGCGGTTGTCAACGGACACCGGGATTGGGGCGTATGAACCACGAGTGATGTTTTATTATTACAATTCATCGAGGGTGTTTGAGGGAGAGATTGTGAGATGGGTTTTGTTTTTGGAACAACCGTTTGTGATGTTTCAAACTTAATTATAATTATGTAATGTTATAAATTTGTTTCCTTTTACTTAGATATCGTAATAATATTATTTTAGTTCATAAACATATTACTAACTAATATAATTTTTAGTTAATTAATTATATTACTAACTAATATATTTTTTAAGTTAATTAATTATATTAGTTATTTACTATAGTTTTATTTTAGTTATATAATGTTTGAAACATACTATAATCTATATTTTATACTATAGTTTTATTTTATTTTAATTTGATAATATAATTTTTAGTTAATTAATTATATTAGTTATTTAGTTAATAGTTATTTTAGTTATATAATGTTTCAAACTTAGTTATTTACTATAATCTTATTTTAGTTATATAATGTTTGAAACATTTTTAAACTATAATCAATATTTTTATACTATAGTTTTATTTTAGTTTAATTTGATAATATAATTTTTAGTTTATTAATTATATTAGTTATTTAGTTAATAGTTATTTTAGTTATATAATGTTTCAAACTTAGTTATTTACTATAATCTTATTTTAGTTATATTATGTTCGAAACATTTTTATACTATAATCTATATTTTTATACTATAGTTTTATTTTAGTTTAATTTGATAATATAATTTTTAGTTTAATAATTATATTAGTTATTTGAATTAATAGTTATTTTAGTTATATAATGTTTCAAACTTAGTTATTTACTATAATCTTATTTTAGTTATATTATGTTGAAACATTTTTATATATAATCTATATTTTATACTATAGTTTTATTTTAGTTTAATTTGATAATATAATTTTAGTTTATTAATTATATTAGTTGTTGAATTAATAGTTATTTAATTATATTAGTTATTTAGTTATATAATGTTTCAAACTTAGTTATTTACTAAAATCTTATTTTAGTTATATAATATTTGAAACATTTTTATACTGTAAACTTATTTTAGTAATTTGAAACATATTACTTACATGCATATTTTATTTTTAATGTATCTTAGTTTTATTTTGGTTTAATTTGATAATAATAAATTAAGTTATATAATGTTTGAAACTTAGATATTAAACATCCTACTATTTAGTAATTGAAACATATTACTTACATTAAATTTTAGTTATGCTATATAATGTTTGAAACTTAGATCTTAGACATATTTAATGTTAGAAATTTAGATTTTCTTAGATATTTTAATGATATTATTACTTTAAATATCATGTGTTAGAAATAGATCTTATTTTTATGTTAAAAATTACATTTATATAATGTTATTATATTGGTATCATATACAAAGATCACACTTATTAATTTATTTTCAATAAAATCCGTAATGTATAGAATGGCTATTGAGTAGAATTAGAATATTGCATGAGAAGGTATTCTTGCACCTTTTGGAGAGGGACATAGAAATGAAACAATTTGTAGTATTGTGGTTTAAAAGCATAAAAGTGGTGAAATTACTTCAATTAAAGTTTAAATGCAATCGCATCTGAGATCCATTCAAATACTAAGAATTGTGTAATGCAATAGAAAGTAAAACAATAAATGAAGCAACTTTTAGAACAAAAAAGTAAATCAAAAGCGAAAAAACAGTGATATGGAAGAAATTTGAAATTTGGTGCGAGGCCTGATGGGAGGAAAACATCACAGTCTCATTGATGATGATGAGGAGGAGGAGGGTGATGAGGATGTGTATATGTATTCGGCTAACATGCACCCCGATGAGTGAGATGAATATCGAGAAGCAGTACGTGCATCAAAAGCTAGTGAATGGAACCAATATCAGGCTACAGGATTTATGAGAGGTAAAAGAAAAATAGGTAAATCTTTATACCTAATTCATTTTTTCACATAATTATGTATAAAATAATGTAAGTTGATTTTATTTTTTTGCATAATTGCAATAGGCAGAGTCTTCACAACCGGGTGATCCATCAGACGTATACAAGATAACAAAGTGTTAAAATAAGTCTATCAGCGCCAATTGCACCATACAAGTCTTCGGCTACAAAACAAAAAAGCCTAAAAAATATGCTCAAAGATGGTTCAATCAATGAAACAATGGGACGATTAATTAACAAGTTCTTCATATATGAAAATGTTCCACCTCAAAAAGAGGACTCGCACCATTTTAAGAACATGATTTTTGTTGCACAACAAGCAGTTCTGTCTAATTGTATAATATGTTTTACATTATTATCTCCATATGAAATATGTTTTAATAATGACATTATTATCTCCATATGGAATATGTTTTAATAATCAGCTTTCCTTGAATTATTATATGTAAGGGATGAGCATGAACCACCATCTTAGTATGAAATCAAACGAGTACTTGGAAATGGAGTATAAAGACATGGAAGTTTATGTCCCAGCATACAAAGGGAGAAATGGGAGACATATGGATGTACAATTATGTGCGATGGATGGATAGAAGACCCAGCTAGGTTGAGCATAATTAATTTCATGGTATATTCAAAATGAAGCACAATTTCCTCAAATACGTGATCACGTCGGATAAGATTAAAGACAAATGAAATACATATGGTTTGTTGAGGACTTTATCAAGGAAGTTGGAGAAGCAAATATGAGTTTCGAGTGTAACGGATAATGCGATGACATTTGTGAAAGTAGGAAGTTGTTGATGAAGAAATACAATCTGTATTGGACTCCATGTCTGACCTGCTTGCATTGATTTAATGTTTGAAGACATTGGTAAAGGGATAGTGTTGCTCAGTTGATCGGGAATGGCGAGAAAGATAACTGACTTCATTCTGACCATGGTTGGTTGCTTGCAAAAATCACGACGGGTATGTGGTGGAATATCGTCGATCTGGAGCAACAATATTTGCAACAAACTATATTGCCCTTGACAGTTTTCTAAAAAAGATGGTTGATTTGAAGAAAGTCTTTATTAGTAATGAATGGTCATCGCACAAGCTTAGCCGGACAGAAGTTGGACATGAGGTTGAAAGACTGTGTTTTGATCATGAATATTAAGGAGAAAGTGGGAGAAGCTAGTGTCACGTCTATGATGCCACTTATACGATTGCTTCGCATTGTTGATTCAGAAGTCATCCCAACCATGCCATTTGTCTACGAGTTAATTCGGTTAATGAAGGCAAATTTAGATCGACTCAAAGCTAAAGAATGGGTGAAACTTATCATGTCGCATATCGTTTAAGGATAGAACTCTTAAAGCGTCCTCTTTATGATAACTAATTATCCTTTGTAGATATTCATTTAATAATATTATGTTTATATTATTATAAGCATACTAATTCTCAATAACTATTACTGACATACTATCTAAATCCAAAATTTCAATATAGACACGGAGTTAGTTTGTAACCTGAAATTTACATCAAGTTGTTCATAATGTTTTTCTAAAATTAGATCCTAATCTTTGAAAGCCTTTGTAATTTTGGAAATGAGATTAAATTAATGACTTTCTAATTCTAATTAATTGATTCAATTTATTCGATTGATTTTATTTTATATTTTTTGACATTTTGAATTCTGACATATACTATTATGTGATGCAAAAAAGGGATTTGGTGATCGGCGGCCCGATAGCGTCAAGATAAAATGGTTCTGGTGAGTGTTAATTCTCATTATAAGTAAATTTTTATAACTATTTTATTATTATATATTGAATATAAGTGATTTTATTCTGCGGTGAATGAGGTGGTTTGTATGGAAATCACGCTCGACATTAAGGAGTTTGGTGCTTGGGTTAACCGTCGCGTCATCTTGACATAAAAGGGTGGAAGCGCATTTGCTCTAATTCGCCGCAAACAAAGAAATCGGCTTGCCTATCCTGGAAACCGATAATTGATTTTTTTTGTTATTACAACATGAAACTAAAAGATCCGTGATATGGAGCGGCTTAGATAAAGTTGTCGAAAATAATTTTCTCGATTTACTTGAAATTTCAGCTGAGTTTGGTGAAGAAGAAGAGAATCAACTATATTAATGGGTTAGACATCTCCATTTAAATGATGAAAATGGAAATCTAATCCCGCGAATTAATACCGCGTGTTCGAGAAGCGGTGTTAATGTTGAGTAGGTTTATGCAGAAGAAGTTCACGATTGAAAGTTTTAGTCCAATACACTGAGGGGACTAATTTCAACCCGGTATTATAACCCTTTTAATTCAAGTGTTGAACATAGTAGTAGTCTAAGTATTCTTATTACTTCTACTACAGGTTATGATGACTCAAGAGGAAAGGGGACCAATGATGGTAGTGATACTGGAAATGATGGTGGAGATATTGCATATCCATAACAAAGTCGATATCGTTAGAGCGAATTCAGGTGAAGATGGTTCGCTCATGCTACACAAGATGAACCACGGGTCTAGGAGGCGGTCGGTGTGGAGCCATTGGAAGAGCCATATAGAGGAAGACGAAGGATGACACCATCTGATGAGGATTACGTTTCGGCTAGTTTGAGTCCATAAGTATTGGAACTAAATTCGGTGATTCATCAAATGAGGGCAACATGTTTCACTCATATACAATGGAGTTATGGTCGACCTGCTTGCATCCTTCGGGTTTTATTGAGTGAAAGAATATGGAATGGTTAACTATCCTCGTGATCCCGCGAAATGGGTCCAAATTAATGTCGAATACAGAAGGATTTCAAGAAAGCGGCGTATTAGGTGAGCGAATTTCTATCCACCAGCGGAGAGGTTGTAGGTTGTCAACAAATTTATGCATGGCACATTGAGAGATTCTGATTAATATTATCGAGGTATGCTTTGTATGAATATTGTCTTCATCAAGATGAGATCTCTTCGTCGAATAATATAATGGAGTCACATCAGTCTTCATTTTGGTTTTAAATGACTATTGTGATGTAATTTCTCGATAAATTATAATGAATATCGTCTTCAACAAGTGTATATTTACTTATTTATAAATTTTTATAGTTCAACAAAGTATTTAAATTTAATTTGAAGTATTTTTGTTAATTTTTGCATTACCGATATTTTGTCAAAATATCACGGAGTATTTTCGATATTTCCGATATATCGTTAAAATTCAAAAATGCAGATATAATCACAAAATCTAGCGATATATCGTAATTACCGATATTTTTGTTCTTTAGGCGGCGGTAGTTGTATTTGTCGACCGGTTAACTTCTTTATTAGTTTTTGCGTAGACGGTTAGATGACAAAGTTTGATCAATAAAGTCATTAGATCAAAGATTGTTTATCAATATGTTGCATATATGAAATCTTAAGCATTACAGACGTTATTGGATTATCAAATGTGTAGGTCTTGTGATGATCTTTTTTGCTTTTAACATGGATGTTGTGTGTGGGCACAGTAGCAGGCGGGCGAGCGAGCTTTGAACATTCGGTGACTGTGTATTTATGAGTGAAACCGGCGTGAGAAGGCTGAGCAATTAAATCGGTACGAAAGCTTGGCTTGATTTAAAAAAGGCAGGCGAGGCTGCGTTAGGCTCGTTTGTATGAGCAGGCTCGGGCTAGCCATCGAGCTCAAGCCCAATCAGAACATCTGAGTTTGTGTGTAATCAAATCTTGAAAATTTCGGTCAGTATACTTTTAACTTTTTATGTCAATCGATAACAATCATCAATTAAAAATAATTTTCTATGGGATTTGTTTCTACCTTGATTGATTTAGAAATTGATCTTAAGATTGTTAAAATAGCTTATTATTATTTGTTTACTTTTGGATTCTGTAATTAAAACTATTGAAGCATTTGCTGTGTGAAGAATTATGAAATAAATTAAAAGCAGTAGAAGTGCATAGTGAAGAAATAAGATACGAAATCATTGAATAGAAACATTACTGGTTTAATCAATTATCTAAAAATAAAAATAATATATCATGAATCTGTACAATGGCTTCATTAATATGACATTATTTTGAAATATCTTGTTACACGTAATTTAAGTTAACCGCCACCCTCATTCACCCGAGATGCGCATGGTGTTGTTGAGCTTCACCACTCTGGATGGAGATCGAATGCGCCTGATAATCGAACGGTCGGCGCAAATTTTTCATACCGGCGGTAGCGGTGGCACTCGGCGTTACCATTTGTACGTTACGAAGCCAGTCCCGGATGTCGGCTCCTTGTTTCCTCTATGAAACCCCGCGCGTCGCCCAGCCCAGTCTGCTTCATCTACACCGCCTCAGTCTCATTGGGATAAGTAATCTACAAATGTAAATTAATACCCAAGGTAAGTGATCTTTGTGTAGGGGTAAATATTATCCCGGTGGGTAGTGCATTTGCCCTGATACTCACCAAAATCGGCAAACCTTGTCCCCAGCTCATGGCGGCCTATAGTTTACGAGGCTTTGTCCTCATGTTGGCAATCGGAATCTTGTACACTAGGATGTGTCGTACCCGATTAGGTCATACAACATCCATGTCGCCGGCGTCGCTGCGGCGCGCTTATTCCACGCTTCTCCGCGGCTGGAGCATCTGTCGCCAGCGCGCCCAGCGTTGTCGTGGGTACCATTTCATTCTTGGCGAATCGGGAATCTGTCACAGTCCCAGTGCGACGGCGTGGGATTAGCTCGAGCTCGTGTGCCGTCGTCGGCCGCCTCATAACGGCTTCATGAGGATTCACGCGTTGCCGTCATGCTCATTTGGATTTAGAACGGATCAATTCACATCGATATCAAGGAGACTAGCATGGCCTTGACATTTCACTGCAGTGCGCTGAGTCGGGATGCCATTGAAGACCGGATCACGTTGGCCAGGAGGCAGGCGGAAGCACTTGGTCATTTAAAGTTTGCGTTTTGATTTTATATTTATATCTATTATACTTTCTTGAATTTGAATAAAAAATTATCTATTTTCAAGTAAAGTAAAAAAATATGAAATAGTCATTTAAATAATTTGATGTTTTATAAAATAATCACTAACCATGAAAAATCAAATATACAAATATTATCAAGCGATAAGGTTAAATTTAATTTATAAAAGTGGATACTTTTCTATATTAAATCGAGCAATATCGTCCGTTGATTGAACCTGGCTGTTTACATGCGATCTGTGAACGAATTTCACATTTTTCTAGTAGATTAGGGATTTGCAGTAAGAAAACTAGAAAACCCTAAACCCTCCAACACCATCACGCCCCCTTCTTCTTCCTCAAGCCCACAGAATCCGCAGTCGTTCCTCCACGACGATTGGATTTTGCACTTGAAATTCGGCTAAGGTTTCGAGACGGTCATAAATTCTTAACCCAGGTTTTCTTTCTTCTCTTTGTCCTTATCATTTTTCTCGCGATTACTAGGGCTTGTATTTATTTGTATATCCGTTACCTGTTGGTGCTCAATTGATTTTGGATTGCAGTGGTCGCTTCAGCTGCAGACATGGAGGAGGATACAACGAACAACGGATAGTAAAGTAAGTTTTGAATTTGATTTCTTCAATTTTGTTTTAGCGAGAGATTTTCATTACATTGCGATCATTGGTTTGGTTTTTCAATTTTTGGGTGTAGAGAAGCTACCCAGTTAGCTGCAGTGTTGAAAGAGATGAAAGAAGGATTGGATTCAGTGAGGGGTAAAGTGCAGGCTCTAACAGAAAGGGTATTGAATTCTTTGAGCGATGATACCCTAACTTATATTTCTTTTTTCCAGTTCAAGCTACATTTTTTTTAAGCTGTCATGTTCCATTGCCAAGCTTAATTGTAGCAGGTTACTCAGTAAGCATTTTGAAAAAAGATTACTCAGTTAGCAATTTGAAAAGTGTTATAGTTTAATCTGAACAACTTCTTAAATTTTTCATTACAAATAAATTGCTCCGTTGTCTTCATTGATCATATTTTTGGGATTGAAAAGTCATTCCTCTTCTTCTTTACTTAGCTTAATAGATTTGATATATTAGGTGAAAACAGATTATTTCAACCGCTGATGGGATAGGCTATCTGGAGGCCAAAACATTTATTGCTCCTGAATTGTGCCAGTCACTCATCTATTATTTACTTCGAAAGGCAAAGGGTTTCTCAATTGAAGGACATCCTGTTGTTCGGAGCCTGGTAGAGATAAGATTATTTTTAGAAAAGGTCTGTTTGCATTTGGATGTGGATTCCTGTTTATTTTAATCTTCATACCTGATTGTGGCTCTTAAGCAAGTTTTCATGGGTTCTTTTGTTATAGATTCGGCCTATTGACAAAAAACTTCTATATCAAATCAGAAGCTCCACAAGGGTTAATACTGGAAATGCAGTGGAAAGTAGGTTCCAGTGAAAAAAGATTCAGAAACTCAGAATGCAGGGATTTGTTGTTGAAATATCGCCCAAACCGGACATGCTGGTTAGCAAGACAGACATGACTTTTGAGGAGTTGAAGTCAGAGTTGTTAAAGTATCAAAATACAAATTGAAGGTTATCCGCATGTGTGTCTCTCTCTTTCTACTTTAAAAACTGCTGTTTATTTGTTATATTGGGAAAAAATCTGAATGTTTTTAACGTTAAAAAAAAAAGAAAAAGAAATCTGAATGATTTTGATTTCTAACTCTGAATTTCTGAATTATAGGATGGTGCTGGGCCTGTTGGTGTGTATCACCCACCAAAATTTGCACCCACTTCTATGGAAGAAGATAAGATCTCGAAACAGGAAAGAAATGCTATGAGAAAGGAAAAAGAGACCATAAGACAAGCAAGGCAGAGTGCATATGTGAGAGAACTGATGGATGATTTAGAGGGGAGACCTGAAGAGGTTAGTTCTGGATTTGTGCTATTAGTTTTGCTGATATTGGATGACTCTGTATATTATTATTTTGTTATTGACTGTTAAAATACAGGTGAGAGAAATTGTTGGAACTGAAAGTAGAACACAAGATATAAAGAAAAATGGAACAGCGTGCATGCAGAGAACTCTTTACTCGTGCTCCTCTGACAAAGATGGAGAAAAAGAAAGAAACAGAGTCAAGAAATGGGTATGTACCATATATTATAATTTTGAATTTGCATGGAGTTGGTCACACTAGCTCTGGTACAAAGTGATGAAATTGGATCCCTCTTACTGTGAAGAAGTTTTAACTTATGGTTGTCATGCCTCAGGTTACTTGGTCTGACCGACAGTTTTTATGATGAAATCAAAACTTTACCAATAGAGGAGGATTTTGGTGAAAAAATGGCTGGTTTCAATAACAGTGGCAGTGGAGGGAAAAAATTTAAGAAGCGCAAGGTATATTAAATTGAATATACAGGGAATGATCATGTATGGCATATATTTCCTGCATTCAGTCTATTTGGATATATTCTTTACAGGTTGCTTCAGAATTTGCTTTTACTGAAAACTATATAGACAACTTGTTTGTTTATTATTTACATTTTCAAGTTTGTTTAATATGTCATAGAAATGCCTAGAGATGTTCAAGCTTTTGGATAAAATTGGTTAATAAATTATTTTTTCAATTGCAGAGAAGACATTAAAAGAGAACAAACCCATAAAAAATGAGGGCATGGAGCAATTGGAACATGCATGGCAGTCTTGGAGTGTTCTCTGGGAGAGGAAATTAATGAAGACTAGAATTTTCATGTAAAATATAATTTTGTTGTCCTAACGGTATCTGATGGATATCTTTCTTTATTTGGTTTTAATTTTATGACTATTTTTTGGTGGTAAGTTTGCATTGTGCACAAATCCTGATACTGGGTTGGATCTAGAATTCAAACCAGGACTTAAATCTGGTGTTTTCGAGGATATTTTGTTACCCATTAACCAATTCATTTAAATTCCAAGGTTTTAATTTTATTTATTTATTTATTTTCTTCTTTTAGAGGTGTATGGCAAATGCTAAAGGCTTCAGTTCTCACTTGATGTTGAAAGATAACTTTGCCCTCGGCCGATTATATTACATTCTAAAAGAAATCAGTTCTCTTAGGGAACTTAAATATCCTTGGTCATCTTTGGATGTAGGGGAATGATTATCTCGTCCACTTTTTCCATTCCATTTGTATTTTGGATGTCTCAGACACATCTTTTAGCAAATTTATATCTTGGCAATTCGAGTGAAATGAGTGTAATCGGGACCGGATAAAAGAATCGTTTCAATGAAGTAAACTTTACTACATATTGATTTCTATTAGTATCTACGATGAATTATTTTGATTTTCATAGTAGAAAATGATTGCAAAAACACACACACACACAGGGATATATATATATATATATATATATATATATATATATATATATGTTGAAATAAAAATCATTTTAAACAATTTAGTTTTGTGTATAAGTAAAATAAAAAATTATTTGAAAATAAAATTACTGAAGTATTGTCAATTTATTTATTTTTCCCCGTTCAAACACAAGAATTAGAAACATCAAATTCATAAAAAAAATATTTGAAAATAATATCTACTGATATATTATTATCAATTTTATTTCTTTTTCCTCGATCAAACACAAGAATTAGAAACATCAAATTAATTGTTATTGAAGGAGCAACAAGAATGGTAACAAATTTATTCCGATGTACCAACGATGGTCTTAAAGGTAAAGATGACGTGACGGTATTTACAATATTACAATGAAATTCAAACAAAACATACAATTTCTACGTAAAATAGATCGTCGATTCAAGGGTCTTGGCTTGGCTTGGCAGGCTGAGGAATGTTGTATAGAAGAAGGCCCAAAAGGAGAATGACACCACCAAAAAGGAAAAGAGGACTCAAGATAGCACTAGCCACCTGGAAGAAGATACGGCAATGGAAGGCTAAGAACATATAGTGAAATCGGCACTGCAATGTAAATTAGGGAAACCCTCATCAACAACAAAAAAAGGACATAAAAAAAAAAACATATAAAAACAAACAAATATTACAGGCACTACTTGCTTGAAAGCACATGGTCAGAGTGAAACAAGTTACACCAAGCTTAGCATTATTGACATATCCTCACACCATATGCTGGACCAGGCTATGGATTTACCTTTTCTTTGCATACTTATGCAATGTGTGCGTGTAAGAGAGAGAGAGAGAGAGAGAGAAGGCCTGATGCAATTGTAGCAAGAGACAGAAACTGCAGAGGAAATTTTGACTAGGTGGCAGAATATGTTAAGAAAGCGATGTGGTAGCTAAATAAAGCAGGGGCAGCAATGGAGCTCCATCACAACCTGATGGGACAAGCCACAAATGTAGATGTGGTAAGAATGACTTCGGATATCCAACTTTCAGAAACAATAAATCTGATTAGTTGATTGTATTATTGGGAGGATTTGTCATACTTCTTTTGTATTTATTTATCCTTAATTTAACAAATTTGTTGTTTGTGATAAACAAAAAAAAACATCAAATCTATTATAGGGAGGGAATCAGGAGCTAATCGGAAAGCTCTACTCGAGGTTTTATTCCTCCATTTTATCATACATGTTGAAAATTATGTCCACAACAAACAACTGTGCACATTAAAAAAAGTTACACAGGTAGCATTATACTTACAAATGTATTGTAACAACAAATGATGGTGCACATTAAAAAGTTATAAAGATAGCATTCTATTTAACAAATGTATTACTAATGAGTAAAGTTCTAAGATAAGACAGCTTACCTGGTACACTTAGGATCCAATGTTCAAAACCTTCAGCACCGGCTTTTAGGTGCGAAGCGAGTTGGGGAAAGGGTATACCTTTGAGTTTGACAGCAAGGAAGAAGGAGAGAAATACAAAAGAGCCTACATATTTAAGGAAGTATTAAAACTCAAAAATAAAAGAAAGCTATAGGATCCCATCAAATAGCTGTTTATGATTTCAATAGTTTCAGCATCCAATAAGACGATTATATGACAAGGGCCATGCTAATAGGAGGAATCAATTAAGAACGAGCATGCAAATAGCACTTCCAGAAATAAGCCTTTTCCCCCCTTTCTAAATATCTGATAAGTGACATGGCAAAATTAGCAGGAAACACCACAAGAAGGCCAAAAGCCACGAAAAAAAATCTAGCAGCACCAGCAACAAATTTGACAATAGATCCAGTGGCAACCACATCATGTTTGAGACAACAAGCATGAAGATAACAAGAATAATTCCAAGGGTTAAAATAGTATCACTTTCATTTTAACCAATGATAAAATATAACCATGCATCATTTTCTAGACATGAGTAAACTGCACTACTTTTAAAGGTAGGAAGGAAGGTAGTACCCTAGCAAGCCATATGAATATTGCAGATCAGATCCAAAATTGACAACGAATATGTCAAGAAGCTTCCCCTGTGTGTTGATAGGGGGATTAATTACACATCACAATAACTTGTCAACAAGAAAATGGGTTGTAAGGCTAGAGAAAATTCACCATACCTTGAGCCGTTTCGCAGCATCAACAAAAACAAATTCCTGTTCAACGTTGATTATGATTATTTTTCCCACACAAAGTACCATTAAAAATATTAGTATTGTCCATGCGCTATAACCTTGATAATTGATGCACCAGCGGAATGCGCGAAGCTATCATTAACTGGCCATATAAACTCAATTCCTGACAGCATTTGATCACTATTTGACCCACTGCAGTTAAGAAAAACATAAAATTAGCTTAAATCCACTTCACACATATTTGCCAACATACAGTCATACTTTAAAAATTCGTTTTTGAAGGCGAGGCTCGATACACCTCACAATGTGCTATAGGGGGAAACCGGCCAACACAATAACAAACCGAATAACAGAGAAAAAAAAAAGGTAGCGCAATTAAATTCCCCTTTACTTGCAAGAACTTATGAGGAGGACCAATAAAAATATAGAGCAAAAACAGAAATCAATAGCACACAAGAGACACAATTTGTTTTAGCATTGGAAAACCCCTTAAAGTAAGGGTAAAAACCACTTGAATTGATGGGGGCCAGAAATAGCTCATATGATCAATAGAGTCTGAGAGTTTCCAATAAGTGCACGAAACATGCTATAGCCAGCATTCTAGAATTAAACACAATGCTTCCCGATCACGAAATAAAGAAGAAAAAGACCCCAGCGAGCATCGCTGTGAAATGAACATCTCCACATGGATATTGTATCGGCACGATCAATCGTCTGAGAATGAAGTATCACGTTTCTTGAACTGCTGTCAAAAATCAGCCCGATCCAACGGTGAACGAATCTGCAGTTGTAATTTGAAAAACGATCCCTGGTGGATGTGCGAAAACCACAAAGGCTTTTCTTCTCCTCCTCTCTCTCTCTTTTTGCTCTATATTTTTATTGGTCCTCCTCATAAGTTCTTGCAAGTAAAGGGGAATTTAATTGCGCTACCTTTTTTGCTCTGTTATTCAGTTTGTTATCTTTGGCCAGGTTTCTTTGCTCAATGTCGAGCCAAGTTGTTAGTGGTTGTTTTCTAATTGCTTGAAAGATGGAGGCACATATGAAAATGGTATCTTTAGATGGAGCAAGCTATCACTATTGAAAGGGTAAGATGAAGGACTTGTTATTTGTGAAGAATATGCATATTCCTGTCTTTGGCGCACAGAAGCCGGAGTCCATGTCTAATGAAGAGTGGGGTTTTGAGCATGAGTGCGTGTGCGGTTTCTCGGACACTTTAATATATGAACCATTTATAATCTTATTGCTCATGAGACATCACCCCGAAACTATGTAGCAAACACTTGAGTCCTTGTATGCTTCTAAATCGAGGAGCAACAAATTGTACTTGTTGTTTGTTGAATTGAAGTACAAGGATGGGACACCATTCTTGAGCATGAGTGAATTTCAAGGCGTTGTGATCATTTGTCGGTGCGGGTATCAAGTTTGATGATGATGTGTTGGGACTATTTCTGTAATAACTCTACGATTCGTGGGAGACATTTCGAGTTTCCATGATTAGTCGCTGATAGCATTGTTCCTTGCAAATGGCAAAGACCGGTGCTCTTAATGAAGAGATGAGAAGGAAGGCATGAGTACTTCTACTCATTCAGAGGTGCTTGTTACTGAAAAGAGGGGAGAAGCCAAAAGGAGTTGAAAGGTGGTAGAGACAAGAGCAGGAGCAAGTCCAGATCTCGGTACAAGAATATTGAGTGCCATTATTGTCACAAAATAGGGCACATCCAAAGGAATTGTTTTCTATGGAAGAAGGAGAGTAAAGACAAAGGAGTAGCGAGAAGAGAAGGATCATGATGATGCGTGATTGACGACTACTGCTACTAGTGATGATATTGTTATTCTCCATGACCACGGTACTTAATCTTGTATCTGATGAGGCATGTGGATAATTGATAGTCGTACTACCTTTGCATGTTACGGCCCGGGGAAGGAGTTCTTCACATCTTACACTCCAGGTGATTTTGGAGTTTTGAAGATGGGTAATGATGGCGTGTCCAAGGTTATTGGGGTTGGTGATGTCACGTTTGCAAACCAACATGGGAATCTCTGATTGCTACTAAGAGGGTCGAACATGCTCCCGGATGTCGCTTTAATTTGATCTTTGTGCGGTACTTGATGATGCGGATGTGATACGCAGCTGGTTACGGAAAGTGGAAACTCACAAAAAGGTAACTTGGTTTGTGGAAAAGGGCAAAAGAGTTCAAAGTTGTATTGGACGAAAGCTTTGGTTGCTAGTGACAGTGTGAATGCTATGGATATAGAGGCTTCTTTGTGGCACCGAAAGCTTAGTCATATCAGTGAGAAGGGGCTGAATTGTTTAGCAAAGAAGGATATGCTTCCGGGTTTGAAGAATATAGATTTGGAGAAATGTTCTCATTTCATGATTGGTATGAGCAGGCATCCTTGAAGCATGCTCCCTCGAGAAAATGGAAGCTGCTTGGGTGGTGCATTCGGATGTTTGTGGCCCACTTTGAAGGTGAAATCCTTTGGTGGTGCACTTTATTTTATTTACATTTATTGATGATTATTCGAAGGAAACTTTGGTCATGCTTTGAAGTCAAAGACGAAGTGTTGGAAAATTCAAAGAGTTTCATGCCTCGGTGAGAGGCGATCGGGCTGAAAGCTAGAATGCATCGGAAATGCCGACAATGGTGGTGAGTATTGTGGACCTTTTGATATCACGTAGCGGTATGGCATCGCACATTAGAAGACCTCTAAAACTCCTGTTGAATGGTTTGGCGAGAGAGGATGAGCAGGACATTGATTGAGAGAGTGAGGTGTATGCTCTCTGGCTAAGTTACGAGCACTTGGGGTGAGGCCTTGTACCGCGGCGGTGCGTGATCAATCTTAGTGCTATTTGTTGCTTTGAATAGTTAGGTATATGAAAATTTGGTTTGGCGAATGTAGTTTGATCACTTAAGGGTTTTGGGTGAGTTTGTCATGTTCGAAGGATGAAAGATCGAGTTGGATGCAAAGTCAAAGGCAATGCATATTCATTGGCTATGGTGAGGATGAATTGGTTACAAGTTCTATGATCTATTGAGAAGAAGCTTGTTAGAAGCCGTGATGTGAAGTGGAAAGATCAAACCATTGAAGACATAGATAAGATGGAGAAGTCTACACCAAGGAAGACAATGGTGTGGCTGATTTTACTGTTCAACGCTATTCGGAATCGAATGCGTGTTGAGGAATGATGTCGGTGATCGGTAACTTGCATGTAAGTAGATGTTCTGGTGATGATGATGAAGAGGGCATGACATTTCACGAAGATGAAAATCGGTGATCTTGCAAACCACCTCCAGGTTCGACTCGGGAGTCGACGGGAGAGACAAACTACAGGAGGTATTCTCGTGAGTATGTGATTCTAACGGATGATGAGAACACGAGTGCTTCCTGACCATGGAAGTGAAGAAAAGAAAAAGTGGTGGATCACGATGAAGGGCGAGATGAAATCCTTACATGATAATCACACTTTTGATTTAGTGAGTTGCCTAAAGGTAAGAGGGCTTTGGATAACGGGTGGATGCATAGGGTGAGACATGGAGGTAACACTATGTCTCAGGAGTATAAAGCCGGATTAGTGGTGAAGAGGCTTTAGTCGAAAGGGTGTTGATTTTAATGAGATTTTTCTCTCTTGTGGTAAAAATGTCATCCATTAGGTGTGTTGAGTTTGGTACGCTACTCTTGATTTGGGGTAGAAGCGAATGGATTGTAATAAGCTTTTCTTCATGGTGATTTGGAAGAAGAGATCTATATGAAATGACTGATGGGTTTCATGTTGAAGGAAAGAGACTATGTGTGTAGGCTTAGAAAGAGCCTATATAGTTTGAAGAAACGAGGGCTCAGGGCGTGTAGTCTGAAAGTTTGAGTGTATGTGTGAAGCGAGGCTCACGGGGAGAGAGCGCCGACCATTGTGTCTTTGTGAAAGTTTTCTAATGATGACTTCATTATACATTTATTATATGTTGATGACATGCTTATTATTTGTGAAAAATGTTTCGGGATTGTGAGGTTAAAGGGCTTGATTAAGGCCCGAGCGTTTGCCATAAAGGACATAGAATTGCTAAGCAGTTCTTGGTATAAAGATCATCCCAGTGACCGAGAAAGGAGAAAAAGTTGTGGGTTTACATCCTGAGAACACTACATTAAAAAGTGTTGCGAGAGATTCCACATGGAAAAGGCCACGGTAGTAAGCACTCCTCTTGCTACTCATTTTAAGCGAGTTCTAAACAAGTCCATTAAATGAAGATGAGAAATTATATATACAGGTTCCTTATGCATCTACTTGATGGGAGAGTTTGATGTATGCAATGGTGTGCACAAGATCAAATATAGCACATGCTATTAGGTAAGATGATAGATTTTTTGTCAAACCAATTAGAGAGCATTGGAATCTTTGTAAAATGGATTTTGAGGTATCTTGATCACTGGTAATATGATGCTTTGTTTTGGTGATGATAAGCCCTCTTTGTGGTGGGATACTCGAGCTCGGATATGGTGGAGACATTGATTCCGGAAGTCAGCCCGGGTTATATGATTAGGAGGATTTGCGAGGGTGTGACTTGGTAGTCAGGGTTGCGAGAGGTGTGAAGCCTTGTCTACTCTGAGAGGCGGAATTTATTGCCATTCACCAGAGAGCATACGAGGGAGTTGCTATGGGTGAAGAAATTCTTGCGGGAGCTTGGTGTTATTTCAAGATAAATATCTCTTATTTGTGGATAGTCAAGAGTGCTATTTATCTTGGTAAGGCCTTTTCGTTCAAGGTCTAAGCACGTTGACATGAGGTATCGTTGGATATGGGATGCTTTGGATCTTTAAGTTGTTGGAGGCGGCTAAAATTCATGCAGTGATAATGGTGCGATATGATGGCTAAGGCATTACCAAGAGGGAAGTTTGAAGTTCCTTGTGAGATCGTCGGTTTGGCGGTCATCTCCACATAGTTGTGAGGGGGAGATTTGTTGGGTTTTGGGCTCCCTTCCTATGTGGAGTAAAAGCCTAAATTGTGAGGGCCCACTTGTCTCACTTATTTAAGTGGAGAGGTGTCAGATTAGGGTAAAGTGAATGTGCTCATTTCGTGAGAAATATAGCAGCAAAAAGAGAGAGGAGGGGAGGAAGAAAAGCCTTTGTGGTTTCGCATCCACCCGGGGATCGTTTTCATATTCTGGCCCCCGTAAATTCGTTCAGTTGGATCGGGCTGATTTTTTAGGCGCGGGTTGACCAAACATGATGCCGGTGCGTACGGTTGGATCGTTGATCGATATCGGCGAGGGAGATAAGTCGCCCGGCGGTTATGTTACGCTTTGGGGTCTTTCTTTTTCTTCTTATTTCGCGCCGGAAGCGTTGGTGTTTAATTACGGATTGTTGGCTATAAGCGTTTTTGAAATGCGGCTTATTGGAAACTCTCTTGTACCTCTATTGATTATAGTGGAGCTATTTCTTTGGATTTAGACGACAGTGGTTTTACCCTTAGTTTAAAGGGTTTCGCGATTAACCAATTAGTGTCTCTTGTGGCTATTGATTTACTGTTTTTCTACATATTTTATTGGTCACTCCTCGTAAGTTCTTTTAAGTAAAGGGGAATTTAATTCTTATTTCATTTTCTTCTGTTGTCGATATGTTATTGTGTTGGCAGTTTTCCCTTATCGGAAAACGTCTCCCCCTCACACGCCCGGGCGCAGGTCGGAGGAGTGACAACCCAGTTTCTCCCGGTGGGCCAAGACTTGTGTGCTTTGGGCTCTGATACCCTCGATAGGAAACAAGACCAACACAATACCAAACTGAATAATAGAAAAAAAAAAAAAAAGGTAGCGCAATTAAATTCCCCTTTACTTGCAAGAACTTATGAGGACCAAATAAAAATATAAATAGCAATCGATAGCACCTGAGAACCTGATTTGTTTAACGTGGAAAACCCCTTAAAGTAAGGGTAAAACCACGGGTCATCGGATCAAAGAAATAGCTCACTATGATCAGTAGAGGTATAAGAGAGTTTCGATAAGTGCACAACGTGCTATGGCGACAATCCAAAATTAAACACGATGCTTAGATGCGAAATAAGAAGAAAAGATCTAAAAGCGGAACTGGCTGAGAAGCACTTATCTACTTTCGGATATCGTATCAACGATCAGCGAAATGTGAGAATGAAGTATCCCATGATTTCACTTAAGACTATATATCAAAAATCAGCCAAATCGACGGTGAAACGAATGCAGTTGTAATACGAAAATGATCCCTAGTGGATGCGAAAATAACAAAAGTTTTCTTCTCCTCCTCTCTCTCTCTCTTTTTCTTTGCTATATTTCTCACGAAATAGGCATTCTCTTTTTCTTTTTCTTTTACCTAATACAGCGCTCTGCAATAAGTGAGACAGTGGCTCAATTTGAGCTTTACTCCACATAGGAAGGGGCAAAAACCTGACAAATCTCCTGTAATGAAGATAACTTACTCAAATAACAATCTCTGAAGGAACTTCAAACTCCCTGCTATATATGGTCTATCATAAATATAAATCGACAGCAGAAACTCTGACCTGCTGTATCCAAAAGCATCCCATGTATCAATGATTCTCTATCAGATGTTAACTTAGATCTTGAATGAAGAAGACGGATGCTACTTAGAAAATAAAATGGCAGTCGACAATCGCGAATGAAGTAGGTATTTATCTTGAAAACATAGCTCACCACTATGCTAACTCCTTGCATCTTCCCGACTCAATAACAATAAGTCTGCCTGTAGATAAACTACTACCTCACATTTCAAATAAGTCCGCTCTGTAATCATATAACCAGTGTCGAAATCATGTCCGCCCTGATGAGTAATCGCGAAAGCAAGCATCATATGCTGATACCTCAAGGCTACCTCGAATCGGCATTCAAATATGCCTGCAGGTTTGACAAAAATCTGCGGCCGTACCAGCATTGCTGTGTATATCTGATCTTGTGCGCCGTACTGTATCAGTGCGATGCATGAGCCGTTACCTAAAATTTCATCTTTCATTGATGGACTTTGTTTAGAGCTCCGACTTAAATGAGTAGCAAGGAAGTGCTGCCGTGACACATGTGAGTGCAATGCAATGTGAGTGTTCTTGTGACAGCTCCACTGGCACTATCATCGCGGACTGTTCTTATACCCAGTGTTCAGCGCTCCATGTCACCGTAAATGACTTTCCGGTGCTCGCTGGCATCGGCTGCGAGAACATTTCCCGACAAACCGTAAATCAGCATGTGCGGATAATAGTCATCATTAAAACAAAGACACGCGATGGTCAAAAATGGTGTCTTCCGCAGCAGCATGCATAACATACTCCAAACTTTGTAGCCTGCTTTGCCTCGGGCACCTTTGAGCCATATAGGCTCTTTCTAAGCCTACACACATAGTCTTCTTTCCCTTGACATGAAACCCATCGGGTTGCTTCATATGAATCTCTTCTTCCATAACAAAGACACAATGAGATAAAAGTAGTCTTCACAGCTGGCCTTGCTCACACACATAACCATAGTTATGAAGGCGCGCCTCGAGGCGCCTACCCTCCGGTGAAACGCCTCGCTTGGTGAAGCGCGGGGGTGTGGCGGCGGTTGTGTCGAGCCGGGCTTCGAGTTGTCGGCTCACCAGGTACGCCCTTCTTCCCTTTCTTCCCATTCTTCTCCTCTCTTTTTTTTTTCTTTTTTGGCCGTCGAAAATGGAGAAATCCAGAGCAGCTGCGGCGTCGGGGAGCGGCGGAGCCGAGAGCAACTGCGGCGTCGTTCTCCTTCTTCTCGTTCTTCTCGTCTCTTTTTTTTTTTTTTTTTTCTATTTTGGCCGTCGAAAATGGAGGAATCCCGAGCAGCTGCGTTGTCGGGGAGAGGCGGAGCTGCTGCGTCGTCGGTCGGATCGTCGGGGAAGAAGAAGACCACCCAACCCAAAACGACGTCGTTTTGGGGTTACTTTTTTTTTAAAATCAGAACACCCAAAACGACGTCGTTTTGAGGTGTTTTATTTTTTTTAAACGACAAGCCCCAGCTTGTGTCGTTTTGGGCTCCGGCTGTAACCAAAACGGCGTCGTTTTAAATTTATCCTCGACCGTAATACATAAAGCCCCCTCTTTCTCGGATTTCATCCCAAAACCCTAAAAAAAGCCTTCAAAAACACTCTCGAAATCTTTGGTTTGAAAGAGGGAAGAAAGAAAAGACACAAAGGGTATTTTTTTCATTTTCCTATTTTTGTTGTGAAACAAAATCCTTATAAAAACTAAGAAACATTCTTAGAACATTATTAAAAATAGAGGGAAATTTTCAAAAAACTTAGAAAATAAATTTCAGAAAATTAATGTGTACAAAATAGGAAAAAATCTGGGAAATTTTTTCAGATTCTTAGAACATTATTAAAAATAGAGGGAATTTTCCAAAACTTAGAAAAAAAAATGAAATTTGAAAGTGTGTACACAAATAAGGAAAAATCTGGAAATTTTTTCAGATTCTTAGAACATTATTAAAAAATAGAGGAAAATTTTTTTCAAAAAACTTAGAAAAAGCTGAGAATTTGAAGCTTAGTGTACAAAATAGGAAAAAATCTAGAAATTTTAGGATTCTTCATTATTCTTAGAACATTATTAAAAATAGAGGAAAACTTTGAAAAACACAGAAAAAATCTGAAATTTGAAAATTAATGTACAAAATAGGAAAAAATCACAGGAAATTAATGAAAAAATAGAAAATAAATTATGAAAAATTATGAAACAAATTGAACAAAAAATTTAAATGATTTTATTTGTTTGGCAAACATGGGTATGTTTATAATTTATAGATTTATAATATATATTTATATTATGTATATTTTTCATCGTTTCTCCAATATATTGTTATTTTATTGTTGATTTCTTGTAAAGATACACAAAAATGGACAAAGAGATCGAAGTTAGGAAGTAGGCGCAAGTGGAAGAAAAGATCAGGGATGGAAATATGCCTAGTTTATTAAATGAGAAAGATACAAATACACTCATTTGTATTTTTGTGATAAAGTAACTAAAGGGAGGCATTTATAGACAAAGCAACACCTTGTTGGAGGAGTTAGAAATTCAAAAAGTGTAAGATGTCCCGAACATGTTAGGAAAGAAATGAAGATTTTATGCTAGTAAAAAAACTCAAAAAAATCAAACAGGTTTGGGAGTCATAATGTGAATGAGGATATGTTTGGGTTCCAAGATGAAGATGATGAGGACCCGGAGGTTACTAGTAAAATGGGAAGAAAGGATGTTTCTAGTGGTGGTAGCAATGGAGGGGGAAGTGGTGGTAGTGGTAGTGGTAGTGGTAGTTGCTTGAAGAGAATAAGGCAAAAAGGTCCTATGGATCATTTCTTCACTCCTAATCCAGAAATGGTTGTTCAAAATAGAAAAAATACTCAAACTACCATCAACAATGCCTACAAGAAAGAGGCCAAGGAGATAGCTGATATACTATTTTGTAGATGGATGTATGATGCTGTGATTCCATTTAATCTTAATTGAACTATGCTAGTTTTCAGCCAATGCTTGAGAGCAATTTGGGCAATATGGTGTGGGCTACAAGAGACCAAGTTTCATGATGTAAGGGTTACTAACCTCGAAAGAATTGGCTCTCTTACAAAGGGTTCAATGAAGGATCATTTCATAGAATGGAGCAAAATGGATGTTATGTCGGATGGATGGGTGATAGGAAGGAAGGTCTTTGATGAATTTCTTAGTGAATTCTTCCAAGAGGGACCATGTTTATGAAATCTCTATTGATGCTTCTTCTATGGTCAAAGCGGGGAGAAAATTGTTTGAATTACTTAGCCGGTTGGGTGGAGAAGTTAAGTGAAGCCAATGTTGTTCAAGTGATAACAGATAATGCTTCAAATTATGTGGCTGCAGGTACTTATAATTTAATTTGAAATTTTCATTTACTTTTGTATGTAAGTGATTACATCTATTATCTATTTATTATTTGTTTAAATTATGTAGGGAGGATGTTGGAAAGAAAAAGACCACAATTTGTATTGGACACCGTAATAACACTTTGTGTCTTAATGACTTGATACTAGAAGATATTGGAAAATTACCACACATCAAGAAGACAATAGAGAGGGCCATATCCATAAGCGGGTACATCTATAATAGAATGGGTTTGCTCAACATGATGAGATGATTTACTAAGCAAAGGGAGTTGTTAAGGCTTGTTAAGACTCAATGGCCTTTATCACCTTATCCCGTATCAATGAACTTAAAAGAAACAACTGAGGAAGATGTTTACTAGTTCGGATTGGATAGAAAGTAAATGGGCAACGAGCAGGGAAAAAATCTTAGCCAATATAATTTTCATGTCTTCTTTTTTTGGAACATTGTAGTGTTTTGTTTGAAGGTGCCGGGCCCTCTTGTACGTGTGCCACGTTTAGTGGATGGTGAAAAAAAGAAACATCATATGAGTTACATTTATGCAGCCATGAAAAAGGCAAAGGAAATCATTGTCAAAAGCTTTAATAGGAATGAAGAGAAGTATAGGGAAATCATGGAAATCATTGATAGGAGGTGGGAGGTTCAACCGTCGAGCTGCGTTTAAATTTGGTATTTTTGAACTATGGTTCTATTATGATACAAAAGGATTAGGAGTGGAACTAGATTCAAAAATCTTTGAAGATGTACGTAGTTGCATTTTGAGATTGGTGAAAAACAGAGATGAACGAGATGCAATTATATCACAACTGGACTTGTACATGCTAGAGACTTATTTTTGGTAATGGGTTTGCTATTAGAACAAGGAAGATTCCAGCCTCCCGGAGTTAGTCCTTTGGTTTTGTTAATTAGTGCATTGAGAATTATTACATGTTTGGTTAAAATAGGTTTTAGGTTCAAAGTTCAACTAATAATTTATTTATATATTAATTGTAGCTGAATGGTGGGAGTATGTTTGGATCAAGTACTAGAAGTTTGCAAGGTTGCATTGAGGGTTCTCGACCTAACATATGTAGTGCATCCGGTTGTGAAAGGAATTGGAGTATATTTGAGAATGTAAGTTAGTAGAGCAATTATATGCAATTGAATTTGTGTCTTTAGACTCTTTACAACATTCTTTAATGTAACTTAGATTCTTAGAAACTAAAACATTGAGATATAATTATGAAAACTATTTGTTTTTTGATTCATAGCAAGAGAATGGATTTGGACCATCAACGGCGAATGATTTGGTGTACATTAAGTACAATAGGAACCTTGATGAAAAGATATCTTGAAGCGTCGTACCATTGATCCACATTATCTTGAAAGATATAAGATGATAGCAACGAATGGTTGATGGGAAGAATGGAAGATGAAGGTCTTCTTGAGAAGATGATTTTGTAGTGTTTGAGGTGCGATGATTTAACATGGGGTGATGTTCACGAGAGCTAGTGGGTGAGGAGCTTAGGGTTTATGCAAGAGCTAAAGCAGCCAAAACGCAACACAAAACGAACTCAAGACCATCTAGCTCGTATACTCCTACTCTTGCTTTGATTGATGAAGACGAAGAAGATGATCTGATATCGAGAGAGGAAGAAGATGAAGAAGAAGGGAAGTGGAAGATTGATGATGGGACAGTATTGATGACGATTTTCTTGATTTAGATTTAGATTGATACATGAGTGTTTATTTTGTCTTTAGAACTATGAATTTTTGTGATGATAGGAAACACTAATGATGTTTTGTTATTTGTTTTGAACTTTTAATGTTTGGATGATGGGAGCACTATTAATGTTTGATATTCTTTACTTTATTATATTTTATTATTTCGTGAAAATTATGAAACCAATATTTGATTAGATATATATTTTATTTGTATTAGGTAGGTGCGCCTCCTAATAAAAAAGCACGCCTCGAGGCCCCAGGCTTTTGCGCCTCGGTCATGTAAGTAAATAACTATGCACATAACATACTCAAACTTCTTGTACCACTGCCTCAGAGCCTGCTTCAAACCATATAGGCTCTTTCTAAGCCTACACACATAGTCTTCTTTCCTTGACTTGAAACCCATCGGGTTCTTCGTATAGATCTCTTCTTCCAAATCACCATGAAGAAAGCGGTTTTTCACATCCATTTGCTCTACCTCCAAAATCAAGAGTACTTTGACCAAACTCGACACAATTCTAATGGATGACATTTTACCACGAGAAGAAAATCTCATTAAAATCAACACCTTCAGACTAAAGCCTTCACCACTAATCTGGCTTTATACCTCGGAGACACCTTCACCACTAATATGGCTTTATACATGGAAACATAGTCATTGCTTTAATACTTCACACATAGATCCACGGTATCGAGACCCTCTTACCTTTAGGCAACTTCACTAAATCAAAGTGTGATTATCATGTAAGGATTTTCATACCGTCGCCATTGCGTTATTGCTTTTTAACAACTGCATCTCCATGTACTGTAAAGCCTTTCGGGTTCTTCATCATCTGTTTGAATCACATACTCATCAGGAGAATACCTCCTAGAAGCTTGTCTCTCCCTGTTGGACCTCCTGAGTTGAACTTGAGGTGGTTCGGTAGCATCACTAAGATTTTCATCTTGTGACATGTCATGCTCCCTCTTCATCATCATCCAACGGGAACATCTCTTCATATGCGGGTTCTTCGATCAAACATCATTACGAATATCGATTATTGGATTGATAGGCGGCCCGAGCAGGTTCAAAATCGACCACCATTGTCTTCCTTAGGTGTAGACTTTACCTCCATCTTATCAATGTCTTGATGGTTTTGATCTTCCATGAATTTCACATCATGAACAACAAGCTTCTTCTCAATAGGATCATAGAACGTAACCAGCTTCATCCTCCACCATGCTTGATGAATATGCCTTGACTTTGCATCCAACTTGGATCTTTCATCATTGGAACATGCACAAAACTCTTACTGACCCGAAAACCCTTAAGTGATCATACTTCACATTCTTGCCAAACCAAATTTTGTTTGGCACCTAATAATCAAAGCAACGCGATTAAGATGATCACATGCCTTATATATGTGATTACTCACCACGGAAGTGCTTGGGTAACTTAAGCTTGAAGAGCATACACCTCACTCTCCCGATCGATGTGCTGTTCATCCTCTCTGCCAAACCATTCGATTTGAGGTTTTTAGGAGGAGTCTTCTCTGTGCGATGCCATCTTGCTTCTGATGATATCGAAAGGTTCACAATCTCTACCATTGTCAGACGGATGCATTTCGGCTTCTTGCTCATTGCCTACGACGAGGCATGAAACCTCTTTGAACTTTTCCCGACACTTAGATCTTGACTAAGCATAGACCCAAGTTTTGGAATAATCATCAATAAATGTAACAAAATAAAGTGCACCACCAAAGTTTTCACCTTGAGGCCACAAGCAGCTTGAATAGAAATCTGAAATCAATAGAAAGTACAAAAGCGAATTGAAGTTAGAGAAAACAACTAGTGAAGTTGAGAAATTTGAGACCCGGTGTCAAAGAAGTACAAAGTTGGTGATTGATGGGAAAAAGAAGAGTACTATTTGATTTCAATGACGAGATAAAAAAGCAGTTTGTAGTCGAAAATTATATTATTAAGAGGAATAAAACAAAAAACCAAGTCAAATTCAAGAATCCTTCTAAGAAGTAGATCTTTATTCGAACTTGGTTGTTTTTATTATATTTATTACAGAAATAAATACAAGAATGGATTAAACAGTGCAACTAGTGCACAAGAGTAAATGGAACATATACAATGAAACCTTTGTTGAGAAAATGAATTATACGATTTTCATTATTAATCAAAGGAGGTGTAACATACGTATTTATACTCTAGTATTAGGCGAAAAGGAAAAGAGTTGGGAGTCTAATTATAAGACTAAAGAGAAGGAAAAGAATCTGAAATGGATTAGAAGACTAAACACTTAAACATTCCTGCATAAGCTTGGAGCATATAGGTCGAAAACGTAGAAACATGCGCCAGTATATCTGCTATGCAGGGTATACAGAGACTTAGTAGAAGATATGCTGGTTGGTTTATTAGAGTTGACAAAACTAGTGATCAAATGCGTCCCGATACAATCTTCTCTCTGATAAAGTGGCAATCGCCGATGTGCTTGGTCTTTCATGTGGATAAGCGGGTTGGATGAAATATGCAAGACGGCTTGATTATCACATATAAGCTTCATATATTCTGTCATTACGAATCTGCCAAACTGATGGAGGAGATCTTCAATCTTATGAGTTCACATGCACTTTGGCGCAACGATACTCGGCTTCAACACTAGATTTGGCTACTGCATCTTGTTTCTTACTCTTCGAGATGTTAAGTTACCTCGATGAACACATAATACCACACCTACGATGTGTGAAGCGTTGCATATGTGGTTTGACTGCCGATCCATCTTCCGTTGTCTGCAACACCCTTGACTTAGTGTTCATTTGACATAATAGAGAATACGAATTGCAGCATCCCAATGGCTATCACAGTGATTGTAGGAATTTACTAATACGTGGCTCGCGGGGAAAAAGAAATGTCCAAAGCCCAGTGTAGTGAGATAGTTCAACGAATTTACACAAGTTGTAGATATCTTTCTGGATCTGACTGAGGAGCTCCTGACGCAGTATAAGTTTGGCGTTCGGATCAACAGAGATTATTACATGGAAGCTACGGATCCGACATATCAATGTGCCCGATATATCAAGGTATACTTCCTCTAAGAAATAACCGCCCGAGGAAATTAAGCGAAGACTACCTCGATACTGAAAATGCCCAGGTTTCTGATATCTTTTGTATGAAGTATTGAAGAAATCATTTGAGTTTACGAATACAATCATGGTCACTACACAGCCAATGACAATGTTATTCACATAAATCGTCATGTGAAACTCTGGACCACGGAAGGCTAAATGTGTTGATGTATTCGTTGCTGCGATGGCGTTGTTCATTCTCTTCTTTGCCTTTCTTCACCTGCCTCCTTATTCTCTTATACCTTCCTTCCTGGGAGGACGTTGTTTGATCTTATATTTGCGTGAAGAAAACTGAAATATTTGAGAAAAAGATAACATGAAATTTTTGAGTGTGTTATTTACTCAGTATGACGCAGACAATAAAATAGGAATAAAGATGAAGAATATGAATTTTATTTGAGATAAAAAACAACAACAAATATTAGAAAAGCAGACATTCGAGAGGCCTATGCTCTCCTAGAGGATTTACTCTCAATACCCATTTAAAAAAAATTCTTGAACCACTCTCCTTCCTCCTTTTAAAAATTGTACTTGCCCTCAGCATAAAGTGGTTTCTTAACAACCCTATCCTCCCAACCAATAGGGACCTTAGAGCATATTCCCTTGTTGTTGCCCACTTTCTTTTACCAAGTCAGCACACTCTGCCATCCGGCTCCTCTGCCCATGTCCTCTGCTCCTCCTCGCATGAGTATAGCAGTGGGGTTTTTATCAATACTTTTATAAGCCTACTGCTCTTGGGTGTTGAAAGCTATATGATGTGGTGTTTGTTGGATGTGCGGGCGCCTCTGCGCACAAACTTAGGTAAGTCCTTCCATTTGATAAGCACCCTCACGATCAGGTACTCCCTTTCATAAAAGTGGTTTCTCCCATTCATAGATTGGTTTGGCATTGTTACTCATCAGCGTATTCAGAATAATGGTTGAAGCGGATTCGACTTTAACTTTTGATTCAGGTCATGAAAACTGAACAGTTGACCTTGATCTGCATCAGGTAGTTTCAACTTATAGGCTCTTTGATTTTCTCAAGACTTCATATGGTCCATAATGCCTAGGTGCGAGCTTTTCATTCTTGCGATTTGCAAGGGAGCGTTGTCTGTAAGGCTGGATCTTTAGGTATACCAAGTCATCTTCCTCAAATTGAACATCACGTCTATGCACATCAACCACTGCTTTCATCTTGGATTGAACCTATGATAAATGTAACTTCAACTCATCAAGTATAGCATCAGTTGATCAACTTCAAAAATGGGAGTAGAGGTGATCTTATGACGAAGAAGCGGGGGTGGGTCTCTCCTATAAAGTGCTCTAAAGGGAGTGGTGTGAATAGAAGTATGGTATGAGGTGTTATAACAATTCTCTGACCATGGAAGCCATTGTGCTCATTGTTTTAGTTGTCGGAGAGCCAAAACAGCGGAATGGATTTGATACTTGATTAATGACCTCTGTTTGTTCATCCGTTTGTGGATGATACGCTGAACTACGTTTCAACATTATTCCCTGCAAGCGGAAGAGTTCATTCCAAAAAAAACTCATGAACACCTTGTCACGATTCGACACAATGGAATGTGGAACTCCATGTAGACGTACTACTTCTTTTTTGAAAATTAGCGCCACTGATTAAGCAGAAAATGGATGCTTGAGGGCTATGAAATGAGCGTATTTACTGAGTCGATCAACAATAACAAGGATGGTGTCAAACCCCACAAGAATTTGGTACGATACCAATTTTGATGACCCCTATCCGTTATACCTGAGGAGGAGCGAAAAGGACATGTGCGGAGGAAGCGAGATGGTGGTGTCTTTGGCTTGGAAAAGAAGTGGGCGACAACAAGGGGGCCATGCTCTAGCAGCATACATTGGTTGGAGGATTGGGTTGTTAAGAAACCACTTTTATGTAGAGGATAGGTGGCAACAGTTTAAAAGGGAGGGAAGGAGAGTGAATGCAGGGCATAATTTTTAGCTAGTATTGAGTAAATCCTCTAGGAAACCTGAGATCTCTCAAGTAATACCATTTTTTCCTAATAATTTTACCATTTTTATTTGATCTCAAATAAAATTCAGGTTCATCTTTGCCCTAATTTTCTATAATCTCTGGGTCCCCTGTTTTAGCTTACCCCACCCTTTCCCCTCCATTGACACCATGAATGCACAGCCCAACTCCGTTGCTGCAACAATGCCCAGGTGCAAACTTCTCATTGCAGCGATAACATAGTCCCTTCGCCCTCTTTTCCATAATCTCAGCCTCGGTCAGCCACTTGAATAGCAACTCCTTCCTCCTCTCCCCACCCCCCCACTTTGCTCAACGACTAGAGTTGCTTTGGTTGAAAATGGAGCTAGGGCTTGGTTTCTAATTGGGGGCATGTCGTGGTGTATGGTGGGTTTCTTGGGCTCTAAGTAGGTTTTACTTGTTTAAGCCTAATATTCTTTTCTTCAACAGTTGGACCAAAGTCATCATACGACTCAACCTAGCTGGTTGAAGCATTCTTAATTCAGCTTGTATGTCACATCTAAGCCCATTAACAAAACTTCCTTCTAACGACTCCTCTGAAACTCCCGTCAGTGGCGTAGCCATGGTTTCGAACTGCCGTTGATAGTCCCTAATTGATCTCTCTTGCCTCAAGGCTAATAGTGCTTTGCTTTGTACATCGTCCTCTCCTAAGATGGCCTAAACCTCTCAAGCAACATCTGCTTTAGCTCTACCCACCCCCGAAATGGACGCTAACCATCCTCCCACTGAAACCATGCAATGGCCTCACCTTCCATACTCAACACTGCTACCTCTAGCTTCTCATTACCTATCATCATATTCATGTCGAAAAACCGTTCAACTCGAAATACCCAGCCATTTAGGTTGGCTTCGTCAAAGATTGGAAACTTAAGTCGTTGGACTCGATTATCCCTTCGCTACGTGCCCTATGCCTGGACCCATTCTCTGCGTGCTTCTGTCATCTTCGGCTCCACCTGGATTCCAAAACTTTTCAAGTCTTCCGTTGACACCTCCACTACGTGTTTTCCCCATCCCAGAGTTGTCCACAAGTTGCTAGAACCCTCTCCCCGCTACGAGAACAGTTGTTCAAGCTTCACCATTATGGCCTCCAAGCCTCTTTCTAGGGTTGGAACCCGTTGGAGACTTTCATGAACTAAGTCAAACCCTCTCTACATCTCAGATTTCACCGACTGCACCTTCTCCTCCATAACTTCCAAGCGTCCCACACCACTCTCCTTCCCTCCCTTTTAAACTATAGCCACTTACCCTCTGCATAAAAGTGGTTTATTAGCAATATTTTATCTCGGCCGTGAGGGGCCTTGAACATATTCCCTTGTTCTTTGCCCACTTTCTTTTCAGTCGACACACTCTTCCATCGGCTCTGCTCATGTCCATCTCCTCACATAGGTATAACGGATGGGGGGTTTATCGGTATCATAATAGTCCGAACCATATTACTGAGTATATCCCTTGACAACGAAGCAGTAGTAAGCCCGTCACCAGAGCCCATTAGGTCCCACCTTCACTATAAACCAGCGACAGCAATGAGGCTTGCCGCAGAAAGAGTGACAAGATCTCATGTGTCATTGGAGTTAAGAGTATCCATTTCCTCAGCCATTGCATGTTTTCAGCCTGGATGAGAGAGAACCACTAGTGCTTTTAGGGGTAAAGACAAAAGACAAGGTGGAAACATAGACAAAGTAGGGTGAAGATAAATGATGATAACTTAGAAAATTATAAACAGGATGCAGGTTACAAGTAGAACGAGTACAGCTAGAGATAGCGATGGGTACACTCTGAGGAGAAGAAAGAGAATCCTTAAGAAATGACATCGATGAGATGAAATACAAATTTGTGAGAGTAGAATAACATCTATAACCCCTTTGAAGTCGAGAATAACCTAAGAAGACACACTTAGTTGCTTTGGCAGAGAGCTTGTCTTGCCCAGGAGTAAGAAAATGAACAAAAAAGACATAACCAAAGACATGAGGAAGAGGCGGAAGAGGGTTGATTAGGAAAAACGATAGAATGAGAAATCTGATAATGTAAAACGGAGGATTGTATATGATTAATCAAATAACATGCAGCTAAGTTAGCATCCCCAAAAAAAATTGAGGAACCTTATGATAGAGTAGGAGAGTGCGAGCGGTTTCAACTAAATGACAGTTCTTGCGCTTAGCCACACCATTTTGTTGAGTGTAAGCATGGGGTGATAGAAGAATGCCGTGTGAGGGCGTAAAGTAGAAGAATGATTCGAAAAATTCCTTGGCATTATCACTTCATGAGACGAATATAAGTATTAAATTGAGTTCGAACCGGCATGGAACTTTTGTGTTGAAGAAAAAAGAATTTTGTATTCTCATTAATTTACAAATGAGGAATATATATATATATATATATATATATATATATATATATATATATATATAAACTCTAATGTTAGAGCGAAAAGAAAGCAAGTTGAGCTCTAACTAAGAACTAAAAGAGAAGGAAAAGAATCACAAATGGATTAGGAAATTTAATCATACTTACATTCATTTGATGGAGTATAGATGTAGCGAGAACATCTGCATGCTATACTTTATCATGGGGCCTCTAGAAACTTAGTGAAGATATCTACTAGTTGGTCATTGAGTTGTGAAAACTAGTAGTTAAAATGATCGATGCAATCTTTCTCCAGATAAAGTGGCGATCCTTCGATAATGCTTGGTCCCCATGGAAGCTGGGTTAGATGAAATATCTGAGGCGGCAGTTATCACATATAAGCTTCATCGTTATCTTTCCCGAATCTTAGCTCTTAGAGGAGATGCTTTAATCATATAAGTTCACATGTTGCTAAACGATAACTCAATCTTTCGAACGTGGCTAGATCTGAGCTACTACATCTTGTTTAACACACTCTTAGAGATATTAAATTACCTCGATGAACGATGTAAGTGACGTCTATCAATGGAGTGAGCACACTTGATCTGCGCATCATTGTAGCCAACAATCGCGAATTATGACCTTTGTTCTCGTATAACATTCCTTGACTTGGTGTTCCTTTAGCATAACGAAGAATACGAACTACAGCATCCCAATGGCTATCACCAGGTGATTGTAGGAACTAACTAACTACGCGCACAGGAAAAGTAATGTCGGGCCGAGTGTTGTGAGATAGTTCAGTTTACCTACAAGTTATCGATATCTCCCTGGATCTTGTAGAGGCTCCCAGGTCGATATCGAGTTTGACATTTGGATCCATGGAAATTAATACATAGGCTTAGTCAAACATACCGTGTGCATCAATATGTCCAAGGTATACTTTCTTTGAGAAATAACCACTCCGGAATTAAACTGAGATACTTCGATGCTTAGAAAATACTAGAGTTTTCCCAAGTCTTTTGTCCCAAAGTGGGCGAAAAATATGTTGTTTGGTTAAATCTGTCCACGATCATTTGCGTAGTATGATATCATCATGCATCGCAATCGAGTAATCTGTTTGGTCAATACAAGTATGATGACAAAAAACCGAATGGTATGTTGTGCTTCGAATCATGCCAAACTCTTGAACCATCGAGTTAAATCGACTAAACGAAGATCGAAGAAATTTGTTCCCGGTAAATATAAGGAGCAATGACGTAGCTTGCGTAAACTAGACTCCCTCCCGAACACAAATCTCGGGCCGATTGCTCCATATATACCTCCTCGGTGAGATCACCATGAAGGAAAACATTCTTGATATCTCAAAATAGATCATGATGAGATAGCGCTCATAAAGCACAGAACAATAACAGAGCACCAATTAATTGGGAGAAAAGGTATCATAATAGTCAAAGCCATATTGTTGAGTATACCCCTTGGCAACCAAATGGGCCCTTAAGCCGATCTACCTGGCCATCAGGTTCCACCTTCACTGTATAAACCCAATGACGACCAACAGGAGACTTGTCGCATAGTTATTTGATGCTCTCCCATACGCCATCGAGGAAAGAACATCCATTTCCTCAACCATTGCGCTTCCAAATTTCGATGAGAGAGTTCTCACTTAGCGCCAGGAGTACATTTAAAACAAGGTGAAAACAAAGGCAAAGTATGGTAAAGATAAATGATGATAACTTAGAAAATTATAAACAGGATGTGAGTTACAAGTAGAGTGAGTTACCTTTCCGAATGACAATAAAGATCATTCGCGGCCATGAACCAAAGCAAGAGATGACAAAGGGCAGAAGATGAATCAAGAAGAGGCTTTCTATTTGAGGATCGAGGACGGTGAGTATAAACTTGAAGTGGTTGAGTCATAGCATCCATAGTGAAGACGGGAAACTTGGAGGTGGTAAGACAAGAGGGACATGTAAAACATGTGAAACATGAGGATGCTCTTCAAAGGAGAAGAAATAAGAACCCTCAAAGAAATTGACATCAGCAAAGATGAAGTACCAATTTGTGTCAATAGAATGACATCTATAACCCTCCAAGTCGAGAACAACTCCAAGAAGACGCGATTTAGTCGCTTGGGTGAGCTTGTTCCCGCTTCAGAGTAAGAATATGAACAAATGTGACACAACCAAAGACACGAGAAGAAGTGTAAGAGGTTGATTAGAAAATGATAGAATGAGAGATCCGGAGCACGTAAACGGAGACGAATACGACATCAAATAACGAAGAGCTAATATGGAA
This sequence comes from Tetrastigma voinierianum, assembly GCA_016808115.1. Classification (NCBI taxonomy): domain Eukaryota; kingdom Viridiplantae; phylum Streptophyta; class Magnoliopsida; order Vitales; family Vitaceae; genus Tetrastigma; species Tetrastigma voinierianum. Next base: position 97,054 of record JAEQBH010005318.1, on the reverse strand, counting down.
GATCCCTCCAAAACGCTGAAACCCATTAATGGCAAGAAAGTGCGAGCTGTCCAAATGATTTTGGGTTTCGTGACTACCCACTTCATTATGTGTTAGCGAGCAAAGTGTCAAGAAGATCGGGCGGCATCCTACGTGAGGACATAAAGAAAGAGACCGACGCGTGTGTTATATTCCGCATTATCATCACATAGATACTAATGAAGTATCAAAGTGAGTTCGACTTTAGCATGGAACTGGAAAATGTGAGAATAACTTAGCACGAAGTTTTCATTAAAAATAACCAAGTACATCAAGAATAACTGGCAAAGTAACAAAGTAATCGAAACCTATAAACTCAAATGAGAAGGACTCCTCAATATCAGGGATAATCTCCAAAGGAGACTTATTCATTTGATTAAGACGCTTGGGAAACGAGACACGAGTGTGTTTCTGTCGACATGACTCACACTCAATCGAGGACAAAATAGAAAACGAGGAACCATTTTCCGCTTCAAATGCCTTCTGATGACCAAGACGATTGTGAACAAGGAGAGGAGATCCATGGAAGCGCAGCAAAGGGAAGGTGAAGGCGAAGTTAAGATGAAAGAGGCCTAGATTCACGTCCACGCCAATCGTTCGCCCCAAACTCAGCCCCGTAACGCGATTGTTGATTAGAAAAGGTAATCAAACAATTAAGATCACGAGTTAACTTACTGATGGAAATCAAATTAAAAGGAGAATCAGGAACATAAAGGACAGAAATAAGGGGTGGGGAAGGAAAAGGGCATGCCGAACCGATTCCTTTAGCTATAGTTTGAGATCCATTAGTTAAAGTAACCATGGGTAAAGGAGAAGTGAAGGTAAGAGAAGAAAAAATATCCTTACACGAAAAATGATCGAGGCTCCTAATCAAGAACTACGGTCCAAAAGAATGTGAAAGGCAAGCGAGGCATTACCGGTCTAGGCAACAAACGCAATGGATGTAGATTTGGATGCTTGAGTGCATTAGGGGTATGCAGCTAATTTCTCCGATGTAATAACAGCAGATGCAGCCAAAATGGGAGAAAAGATTGAATCTTTGGTAGCCATAGAAACCAAAAAGTAAGAGATCACAGCTATAAGAGATCTAAAGGATGAAACAGGGGGCTAGAGGGGGTAAAACAACTCCTAAAATCCTGTAGATGTCATTGGGTGTCAGAAAAATCAAGAAAACCCAGAAAAGTACAGTTGCTAGACACAAAACATAGGAAAAAGTGCAAATGCAAGTTTGCGGGATCGAAACCGTGGATATAGGTCGGTAGATCTGGCCACAGGTGATTCAGGTGGTGAAGTCTAGTGATTGGAGAAGCTGTCACGTGCCCTCAAGCGCCGACGTGTGAGGGACAATGAAGGCGTGTGGAGGCGCGTGAGAAACCCAATGCCAGAGATTTTTGCACCGACGGGGAGCTTAGGCTCTGGCAATCCAGGTGGAGTGTCCACGTGCTGGAGTAAGGGTAGCCGGAAAATCTCGCTAGAAATTTTTTCCGGCGACTGCTTGTTGTTTTGATGCTGGTCAGGCTCCCGAGTCTGCGATAACCTGAGCGGAAAGGCGTTGGACGGTCGTCGAATTGACCATACAGCGAAACCCTAACCCTAATATTCCCAAACTCTTCTACGCTCATACTAAGTCGAGAGAAAAGGGAATTCGTGATTCTTATTCATTTACAAAGGAGGAAAATACATATATATAATTCTAAGAATGTATAAAGAAACAAAGCGGTAGAAATTAACTAGAGACTAAAGAGAGAAGGAAAAGAATCCTAAATGGATAAAGAGACTAATCCTTAACATTTTGGAAAATAGAGAATAACTTAGCAGGAGTTTTCATTAAAAATAGCCAAGTACATCAAGAATAATCATCTATAAAAGTAACAAAATATCGGAACCCTAAGGTAGACTCAACCTACAGGGCCGATCCTAAACATCACCATGACAGTTCGGAAAGCGAGACTTTGTCCTGCTATCTAAATGCTTAACAAAGAAGACGAAGATGCTTTCCTGTCGACACACTCACACTCAACGGAAGACAACCAAAAACGACGAACCATTTTTCGCGTTAGAAATGGTCGGATGACCAAGACGACCGCTAATATGAGAGAAATATCCATGGAAGTGCAAGCACGGAAGAAAGAAGAAGGAATGATGAAAGAGGCTCAGATCACGCCCCATGCTAATCGCCCGTCTCCGCATCGTGTCCCGCAATGTGACAAAGTTGTTAAAAGGTAATCGCTAAATTAATAATGAAGTTAACTTAATGATGGAAATGAATTGTAAAGGAGAATCGAGAACATAAAGGAGGATAAGAGTAAGGAAGGAAGAGGGCATGCCGAATTGATTCCTTTAGTTATGGTTTGAGATCCATTAGCTAAAGTAACCATAGGTAAAGGAGAAGTAAAGGTAAGAGAAGAAAAAATGTCCTTATAACTGAAAGATGACTGGTGAGGCTCCGTAATCAAGAACTAGGTCCAAAGGAATGTGAAAGGCAAGCGGAGGCATTACCGATCTAGACAACAAACACAAATAAGTGCAGATTCGATGCTTGAGTGCAATGAGGGTATGCAACTAATTTCTCCGATGTAAAAATAGCAAAAACAACCAAAATGGGAGAAAAGATTGAACCTTGAGCAGCGATAGAAACCAAAAAATTACAAAAGCACAACTATGAGGGATCTGAAAGATGAAACACAACTGTTAAAGGGGGCAAAACAATCTAACTCAGATATGTCATCAAGTGTCGAAAAATCAAGAAAATCCATAAAAATGTACAAATATTGGACACAAAAAGAGAGAAAAAGTGCGCTTGCAGTTTAGGATGCGGGAAACTAAGGGCTGTGGAAGTCACGAGGAGGGATCACCAGGTGGGAGAGCGCATCGCCGGTGCCAGCCATTACGCCCCCACGACGGCCGCTGGTGGAGTCGCCAATTGAAGAACACGCGCCTACAAGCGTGTGGCTCACTATTGAATGCTGGGGTCTCTTCCGACTGTGCAGATGGGAGACGATCCCGATGGTCGGGTCGCTAACCACACAGAGGTCGCGTAAAATCTCGCTAGAAAAAAAGTCAGTTTACAAAGAAGAGATTCCTCGACGATGGAGGTGACTTCAACAACGATCACGGGCCATCGACCGGGACTACGCCGACAAAACCCTAAAAGTTATGATCTCTTTTATGACTCTGATACCATGTTGAGAGAAAATAAATTCTCTGATTTTCATTAATTAATCAAAAGAAGGTGTAACATACATATTTATACTCTAGTGTTAGGACAAAAAAGGAAAAAAAAGTTAAGAGTCTAATTAGGAGACTAAAGAGAGAAGGAAAAGAATCCTAAATGGATTAGGAGACTAAACCTTAACAAGCACCAAGAGGCAAAACAAAAAAATGAGGTGAAAAAAAAATTCCTCCCTCAACAAAAACCTAACCAATCTATAGAAGTAACCAAAGGCACATAAGTACACAATGAGCACCAAGATGTAAAACAAAAATGACAGGGAACAAAAAAATACTTCCTCCCTCAACAAAAACACAACCAATTAGAATTAATCAAAGGCATAGAAGTTTTTGCTAACCTTTGTTATGATATTGCATGTTATTCATCAATAAATATAAATGCCCAGTGGTGTTTATATATAAAATATAAACAAAATGTCCATTTTACCCTAATGCTTAATATGTCGAATAATAGTTGACATTGCCAAACTTTTAGATTGGCACCTCAACCCTTCAACATAGTAAGGAAAGAGATATGTAAAATTCATTTAATATGCTAACAGTTACATCAGAGGTCTAAGAAATTGGGAGTAAAAGCAATTGAGATACCTCCCAACAGCCGTTACTACACCAGCAACTACAAGAAAGCATCCAAGAATTTGACTGAAAGAGTATTTTCTCCCCAAGAAAAGAGTAGAAAGAGCCAGCTGCCAAGCTAAAAATGTCTGTAGAAGGTCCACGGAAACCAACATTGAGGATCAAGTACAGTCGAAAACTATGGCAAGGCACCATGTTAGCATTGTTTACAGATTCTGCAAAATTAACTTCATTGAGAATTAATCCATACTGCAATATAAGCTTTCATATATCCTTTTCCACAGAATCTTTTAATTGGAACATATATTTCTGGTAGGTGAGCAAGAAATTGCATTTATTAATAGATAGGTCAGAAGAAGTGAAATCAACAAATCTTTATACCAGCTTTTTTTTCTTTCATTCTTTGTCCCCACTGGGACTCGAACCTGGTCCCCTCCCTATGCACACCCCAACCCTTAACCACTAAGCCAGGCCTCAGAGGCTTATCCCGGCTATTTGAGGTCATCCAAAGAAATTCTTTTTGCAATCATGCTCCAAGGATGTATCTGCTGTTAAACTGCATCTTCCTTTGCCACCTCGAGGCTTAACCCACATTCTTTTTGGCCAGTTTCTACTCTTTGTATCATTTTAACTAGAATCACAGTGCAGGTTTTTGTTATATTTTCTTAGTTCAGTGCTAAATTTACTGCATGGAGAAAACAAACATAATGTAATCTTCTAAATATCAACAATTAAAAGAGCCAAGAGAGGAAAAGAAATATCAAAAGTAGATAAATAAATAAAATTGTGGCACATATTGAAATTTTATGTTCTTTAGAGGGAAAAAGAATATGTTCTAATACCTGCCCATGATGGCAGATATTCCTTAGCAGAGTCTCTGAATCCTAAGTAGCAGGATTGACAAATCCTGTTCCTAACCCCATCCGTCCAAGTAAAAAAGTATATGGCATGTTGGAAATCTTGTTCCCGAAGACATTCCACCAATTGATATGTGCATCTATATTCCAATTTAGAAACCAAAAAGGGTTAGCAGAGGCAAATTTGGTTTGATAATTCAAAGCTCTGATTACTCTAGAATCCTATCTGGGCATCAATTCTAGCCATTACCTTTTCTCATGACCAAGTTCACAGTTTATGATATAGTTCCCTAATTCTTTCATCTGTCACAACACCCATGACACCCAACCCACCACACAAAACTCCTGACCCCAATCCCAAAAGTCCCTTTTTCTTTCCTTTTTCTACATTCCCTCACAAGTCCAGTCCAAAAGCCTTAAAGACTACGATTGGTCTGATTGAGACTACCCCTTTTGAGCTCTAACCTGTATAACATCAATCTAAGAAGCAAGTAATTTTAGGGTTTTAAGAAATTAAAAGGAGAAGCAACAAAGCCTGAATTCTGAAGGACAATAGGTCAAGGAAAAGGATGATGCACAACCACTAAAGAAAACTAAACTCATTCCTTTCAGCAGCCTTGTTCCAGACTATCTCATACAATTAAGGTTACCTGATTCAATAAGGGTATAGCTGGTCCAGGAAGCATGGCTGTAAAAAACACATAATATTGACCGATCAGACATAAACAAAAACATACATTAGGCGCATGGTTGGAAATGAATGCTAAAGGGTTTATGTTAATGAATAATAGGAATACTGCAGAAGCCATCCCAGATGCAACACCAATGGCTTCCAGAATACCAATTGCCAGAAAAGGACGGAAGGGCTATCATTTCATCCGTTACAATCCCTGCACGATACCGCATATATAGTATGGAAAAATAAATGGACACATACCTGCGCATCATACGAGCATTAAGAAACCAAGCAACTGACTAAATTTCTACATATACTGAAGGCCCAACGGAGTGAACTACAGGGGAACAATATTTTTTATTGAAACTACGAACTCGAGATTCTAGGGTTTGGAAGAAAAAAGGAAAGAAAAAGAAAAAGGTGAAATTTACCCGAAAGTAGTGAACTGGGCTAAAAAGAATGGGTACTGCTTCAGAGGAACAAGTGCGAGCTTGTAAAAGACGCGATTGGCAACCGCTAAAATTACAGTGACTGCGGAGCAGAGGATTACAAGTCTGGTGTTGGAAGGTGCAGTTTGGGAGTTGTGGGGGGATGCGCGGACTCTGAAGTTGGGGTTTCTAAGTGAAACTCCATGGAGGGGTGATGTGGAAGGAAAATGAAGACAGTATCTAGGGTTTTGAGAATTATGAATGGGAAATAGAGGAGATCTGTAAGGAGAGAGATGGAGGGGGGTGGTATAGGTATGAAGAAGAGTTAAAGGTGTAGGAGGTGTGACATGGAAAAGGACGGTGGCGATGGAGAAGCCCATGGATAACTATTAATTGGATAGAGGAGATAATGGGGGTCGTAGAAAACTGAAAAGATCACTGCATGGAATACCTTCCAAGTCTCAAGTCTCAACCCCTCCTCAGCTCCTCCTCCGAAAGGAAATGGGAAATTATCAGATCCGATTAGTCGTACGTACGTTACGTGGTGAAGGTGATGAAGTTCAAGTACGGGTTAAGAATCTTTTGAATTCCATTACCACTAAACACTAAACTTGTAACTCTTGTAACTTGTAAGACAGACAGGTAATTACGCAGAGAAAGAGAAGCTGGAGAACACTCTTCCTCTACTCTCTCTCTCTCTCTCTAAAAAGAAAAACTCCTTACAAAAATATTCTAACAAACCCTTGAGGCCTCAGTGACGGTTTTGTCTTAATTAGCATAATAATAATATAACTATCCAAATTATAATTATGTGTAGAAAATTATCAAAATTATCAAATATGTATTTATTATTTATTTATTTTCGATCATTGAACTTAATGTAATGACATTTAGCATAAAGTAAAACGAAATAAATTACTTATGAGCTATTTTTATTTGAGATAGTTATATTTACTCAAATTCGATTCGGAATTAATCGTTGCTCAGCCAAGTAGCTGGTTTAATCAATTTATATCACAATATTTGATTTTGAGCTTATTCTGCATCCAATGAATGAATTGAGTTTCATTTCGAGTTAAACTCGAAATGTTGAAGATAATTATTTATAAATTTAATCGACCAAATATAATAAAAACGATTACATATAATACATAAGACATTGAAACTGAGTGACTCAAAGTTCTCGCGCCGAGACCCTGCCCAAAATTTCACTCGACAATAACTCGACCCAAACCCATTTTAAAAGGTCGGGTCGCGTGCTTTATTTGGGGACCCTACTGATTATGGGCTTTTAGGCCCGCCCCAAAGCCTGGCCAACACGCCCGCTAGTGCCTCGACCTCCATCTAGTAGCTGTGCTTTTATTTAAATCAGATTCAAAAATTAAATAAAAATAAAAAGCAAAGTTTTACAAATAATTCAAAATAAAAATTACTTCATTTAAAAACTTTATTCATCGAATATAATTACATTTTAAAACATTTAAAGTTTACATCACTATAAAAATAAGACATCCCAACTAAAGCCAGACTCATTTATTTGTCAATCACTGTGACTTTCAATCATAAGAAATAAAATATAATATACATTTAACGTAAATATTTTAATCACTATTTTCCTAAGAACAGAGAATTATCGTTTCGATCCATTCATGTTTCGATAAATTTAAGTTTATTCAGACGCTCACTAGTGCAACTTTTCGAACACTTATCGTACACCCTATCCGTTTAAATTCCAATATTTTAAACATAGCCACGCTTCGATCATGAGCGACAAAATTACACGCTTTGCTAACCACTCTTCCACCCGCACTAAAAGCAAAGCCTAATGCGATCAGACTCACTTTATCACCTGCTATCACATCACGCGCAATAATGGGGATAACACAGATTTTATTTGTTGTTTTTTCCACAATTCTAAAATTTCAAAATCTTCATTATCTTCAAACTAATTTGCTTATACACTAATATATCTATCTATATCGCATTGTATTATTTTAACTACTGCTTATTTCTTTATACTTTTAAACATTTATAAAAGTTTTGGGCTTTATGTTAATGGTAGTTTTATCGCTGATGACATTTTATCAAACAAATATCATTTCCATATTTTTCTTTTATAAACACATTATATAAAATATATAATAACGATTTTAGTTCATTTTAATTTATTCAATTTTTATTTGATCTTCACAGTAAATAACTTGGTAACCACATTCATCAATAGATCAAATTTAATCTGTTACCATAATTAAACCAATATAATAACTAAAGGTATTTCTCCCAAATATTTTTTAATATTTTATATCATTGCAAAAAATTAAATATTAAAAATTTTATAACTTAAATAATTTTGTAATACCATATAAATACTAGTTATTTGTATAATGACCTGATGTGAAGTTGGATAATACACAGTATAAAAAATATTTGTTAAAACATCAAAAAATTAAAAAGATTCTCAGAAGGCCCAAGAATGCTTAATCATAATCATTTAATTACATCAATATTATTATCGATAGCTTGCATTTCGTATAATTGTATTACCTTTTATATTTTGTAATATTTCAGAAGTTTTATAAATATAATTCCATATAATTTGTATATCTAAACTTATATTTTTTCTTTTTCATATTTGCAATTTTGCAACAATAAAAATAATTCATGTTTTGTTTAGAACAATAATATTATATGCACGTTCTAATTTTTTCTAATATATACTATCAACTCTTTAATTCATATTTTACAATTAAATTTAAAATATGCGTATCAACAACGCATGTAAATAATTTTGTACGATCCTCTTTATCGCTAAAATCTTTTTCAATCTAGATTGGCCGTGATCATTATTAGAAGCATTATCTAATGTTATTGTAAATATTTTATCACGAATACCTAAATCTATAATTTCATCATTTATTAAAATTGCTATATTTTTACCATTATGTGGAGTATTTATTGTTTTAAATTAAATTATTCTTTTATTTAACATCCATTTACTATCTATATAATGAGCAGTAATATATAAAAAAACCTTTATGCACTAAAGATGTCCAAATATCATATTTTAAACAAATTTTTTCTTCAAAATTTGCAAAATGTTTTTTTAAATTTTCTCTTTTTGTTTGAATTTTTTTTATAATACCTCTTTTACTAATATTTCCGGACCAACATTCGAATCAAGTGATTAATCAATGCTTGAATTGCTTCGAATATTCACGGTATTTCCATCATATTATAAGTAGCTGCTCAACTCTTATTATGTAATCAATCGCCTTTCACGACACGGCATTCACTATAGTGACTTTTTTTAAATTTCACATTCACATATTTACCTAATTACATAGAATTGCAGATATATACATTATGCTTAAATTTTTACACTGCTCTCATTATCTTTAGATGATTTGTTCTCTAATTCGATCCACCACTGCTAAGTTTGCTACAAATTTTACATGTTGTTTTTATTTCTTTTTTATTATTTTCTAAAATTATTTCTATTATATCAAAAAAATTCCATATATTTGAACTAAATTTTTTGTTTGATGATGCACATGGACTATAAGAAGATGCACATGCACTATCTATACAAAATATTAGCAAAGATATACAAAAAAGAACCAAAATAAAATGTAACAAACAAATAAAAAGTAGCGCGATAAATATTACCCAATCGAGGATCGGTCGTATTCTTTAAAAAATCGACCATCTAGAGTCACCAACGCCGATTTGCAATTTGCACCACCAATAATATCATGACATTTACACAAGAACAATAAAAAATGAAGCATTAAAGACTGTGAGTAGTAAAATCAATTGAATTAGCGAGAAAACGGTAAATCGTTAATTAATTGATAAAAATTCAGAAACAAAACGCCAGAAGATTTATATAGTTAAGCTCGAAAAAAGCTGAAAGATTTCAACTGGCCACATAAATCATGAAGGAAGAAATGGAAGAATATTACCATCGTAGTGGTAGTTCCACTAACGGTCACACGATCGCCGGAAATGGCACTACTTCTGGCGAGTGCCGAGATGCGGGAGAGGGTCTCATTTCTTTAGGCTCGCCAATCTCGACTCGACCCGTTGAAGTCCCCTGATTGAAACTGTAAAAATAATAATAATAACTTCTTGAATTAGTGAAATGAAACATGAGCAATTTTTTTTATGATAAATATCCCTTTCGCAATGATTACCATTATTAGTCTATTGTTTTATTTGAATAATAAAAATATAAATTCGGATTCATAATGTTAAAACATTTTATTTCATTTTGGTGGATTGAATCAGTCTTTTATTTCATAAGGTTGTAAATGAAGAGCATTCATAGGTGAATGACCGCATTAAATTTCAATTCATTTGATGTATAAGTAAAGTGTATGTATTTCATTTACTCACATTTATGAGTACATAAATAGAAGTTCAATTAAGGGCCTACCAAAGAAAAACTTCTATCTCTCTCTCTTTTCCTTTCTCTCTCTTTCATTATTGTCTCTCATTTCTGATTCTCTCTTCTTATATATAAAAAGATATATATTTATTTTATGATTAAGGTTCGCATTTTATAATATTTTCTTAATATGTTATTAATATGAGTTTGCTTTGAAGGTATTATCTAACCTTAGACTTAAAGTTATTTTAGATTTGCATATATATAAATCAATATTTGATTTTGATTAAAAACAAAAAGCTATATTATTTTTAGCAATTTATCTCTATTCTTATTATTTTGTCATATGTCAAAAGTTTGTTAATAATGTTAAAAACTCAAGTTTATGACATTTGACATTTTTGAAATGAATTATCTATCTTAGATCTCTGATACTAAATAAACTAATGAACTTTTAATGAAAAATCATTAATCTAGTTTAATTGGGTTTAAACGATTCCTTGAAGGGAATCAATATCATACAAAACTCGTGGACATGGATGAAGATCGGTCATGATTGTAATAATAGAAGCAATTCCTAATGTACTATGTTGACGATCCCTATCCTTGGAAAAAGGAAAACCTTACTACTGGTGGTGAACAATATCAGGTAAAATAAGAAGTACATATGAGATAAAAGTCTTAAGAACCATGAGAATAATTGTCATAGTCATATATATATATAATATGAAAAAGATATTGGTCACGTACCTATTATACGGCCAAACATTTGATTGATCTTTATAAGTAATGGGGGTAGACCTAACGTACTATGATCCTGATTTCTTTGAAAATCCTAGTGAAAAACTAACTATTTGAAGAATGATGATAACATTATTATTGAATGATATTTCTTAAATTAATTAATACATCATTTGTTGTTATCATCGGGATCTATATTATTTATTGCTTATATTAGTTGAATCTAAAATCCATAAAAAGTTATTAATCTCAAGATAAATGAAGGTGATGTATGTCTTACTGACCGTACAACCACATACACAATTCTTCGAGATAAAATATACTTTTTAGATTTGACATTAACAAATGTCAACGTAAGCACCAAATTTGGTACTGCAAACTTAATCGAAGGTTCTAAAAGAGCAAATATAATACTAAATGAAACTTTAATATTTCAATAAATAGACGATTATATTCTAGCAAATCCACAAGGAACTTGCTCAATTTTAAAGATATTCGTAGAAATAGATATCACATTGAAACCATGAATAAAGTTAATACATAATGTCTTTACATTACCTCTCTTGTTTATGACAAGAAACTTATTGTTGGAAAACTCTCAGCCTTCTTCTTTGGATTATACCATATGATTATAAAGCCTATCGAGTGATATGTTGTTATGAACTAGAAGTTCAACGACCCAAAGATATTTGTTCTTTGGCATGATAGGCTAGGTCACCTTAGACCTTCAATGATGCAAAGAATCATAGACTATTCACATGGGCATCCACTAAAAAATCATAAAATTATTTTGCCTAATGAATACTCATATGCTATTTGCTAACAAGGTAAATTAATAGTCAGGTCATTATTTATTTATTTAGCAAAGTCACATTTGAGTCACTAGCCTTCTTAGAAAGAATATATAAGGATATATGTGGACTTATTCAACCACCATGTGGACCTTTCTATTATTTCATGGTCCTAATAGATGCCTCTACGAGGTGGTCACGTGTTTGTTTCATTTCTATACGTAATGTTGTCTTTGCTAGGCTTCTCGCACAAATAATCAAATTATGAGCTCAATTACGAGCTCAATTTCCTGACAATTAAATCAAGACAATAAGACTGGATAATTTTGGTGAATTCATATCTCAAACCTTTACTGACTATGTCATGTCAGTTGGAACCGATCTAGGTATGGCTGGAACACACTAGGCATAAGATCCATGAATGTCGTTGGAGCATTCGTTAATCCGAATGGCATCACTGTGAACTCGAATGCCCATACTTCGTCCTGAATGCCATCTTAGGGGTATATATCTCCCTAACCCTCAACTGATGGTAACCGGTGTGGAGATCTATCTTGGAGTAGACCCACGCCCTTCTCAAATTTCGATCAAAACATCAATCCGCAAAGGGTAAATTTATTCTTGATAGTAACCCTTTTCAATCGTCGATAGTCTATGCATAGCCGAAGGGTTTTGTCTTTATTCTTGGCAAACAACACCGGCCGTCCTAATGGTAAGTGTTCAGCCTAATAAACCTCATTCCAACAATTCGCATTGACCTTGAGTTCTTGCAACTCAACAGGTGCCATTATATGCAGTGTCATAGAAATGGGCAATATACTAGGGTGTAACTTAATAATGAAGTCTACATCCTCACGGTTAACCCGATATTTACGGAAAACGTCCTCGTACTCACAAACCACCCAAGGTAGACTCGAGTCCTATCTCACCTCGTCCTACAGGGTAAGGCTTACCAGCCAATCCATCAATTGCTCGTGCCATCTAGAATCGCATTAACGACTGTGGGGTAAAGCCGCCGTGGTTTATCCCCTGAAACACAAACAATCACCATCTAGCAGGCACAACCCTCCTATGATCACAATCAATGACGACTCAGTGTGCTGTCTACTAGTCCATCCCAAGGATGACATCGAACTCCGACATGTCCATGACCTTGAGGTCCACAGTGAGTAGAATCTCTGAGATCTCTAACTCACAATCCTAATATATCTTATCAGCACTCACCCTAGTTCCTAGGGGAGAATTTGCATGTAACGACTCTTCCAAGGTTTCAACCTCTAAGCCCAAATCTTTCACTTATCTTTTAACATCCGTATCCCGAATGCCCTGTGCGTCGTCCATCTCCCTCTCAATGGCCATATTTGTCTTGACCATTAAGTCCATCTCTTGTAGGAGAAGTCCCACAATTTTACCCCAGATGGACAATTTCAAACCATCATAAAACTTTCTCACTTTGGCCATGTCTGTGGCCACATAATCATCAGCGAAATGGGCTTATTCAATGAACTTAGCCACGTATTCGGTTACTGTCATCGTTCTTTGTTTCGCCTAGGAACCATCGAAGCCTTTTTGCATGTCGAGCAAACGCCGAAATATTTGGTCCATGAAGAGCTCACTAAATCTTCCTAGGTCATCATTCAGTTCCTCGAGGATTTAACCTAATCCCACCATACTGGATTCGCCTCTAATTGGAAATGACTAGCTTTATCTAAAGGGCTAGCTTTATCCTAGTGGCATCAGAGGTGATCTCCATAAACCCTGAGATCTCTCTCCTTGTCTAACTAGTAGTGCATGTGCCAACCACTAATAGACCCAAACATCCTGAACCATCCAGTTCGTTCATTTTTTGAACCCCTAAGGTTATGTTTTCTAACCTTAGTGTTTTTTTTTTTCCATACACACTTTACCATGTATATAAGTCACATAACACATTGCACATAATCATGTACCATATTAGAGCACAACCATGAAATGCAATAATGAATGCAATGGTCTAAACCTATGTCCATTAAGCCCTAGGTAACGTGATACCTATGTTTTGATACCAAGTCGTGAAGTCGGGCAAAGAAATATACGGCTAATTAAATAATCATAAACCTAGACACTGTACCATAACTGCATGTCCTAGACCCATGCCCACCAAGTCTTAGGTAACTGTGTACCTAGGCTTTAATACTAAGCTGTGAAGTTGGTATCTGATGCACCATAAATGTCTCGTCTAGCCCATGCCTCAAGCCCTGGGGTAATTCAGATACCCAAGCTCCGATACTAAGTCAGGACGGGTATCAAATGTAACGCATGCCCATCAGCCCTAGGTAATCACATACCTATGCTTTTATACCAAGTTGTGACACTAGTATTAGATGCACCATAAATGTCCTCGCCTTGGCTCATGCCCCTCAAGCTATAGGTACTGTGATACCTAAGCTCGACATCGCTTGGTTCGTGGAAAATATGTACTCAAACCACTACTTAACACTTGCCGTGAGCCTTACAATTTTCCCCGCATCTATGTCGAAAGTTGAATAGAGTTGTTTGAAAATGAACAAAACTAATTTTATGTTCTTGAATTAATAATTATTTAACCTATGACGCCGCAGTTTCGCACAAGTCATACAAGTAGTAAAATCGATAAGTCCGCATCATTCCCACATAAATTGACAAGAACGCTCGAATCAACTACCCTAACTACTCAAGATCCACACTATCCGAACTCTCCTTATAATAGGTTGAAAACTGAATTTAAAAGACAAGATAATCCTGCTATTATATTCATCTAATTAAAATAAAATTTGAATTGAACTAACAACAAACTGGGATCGAATCAGATCTCTACTAGAAATGAACATCGAGGATGAAATTGTTGTAATACCAATTTCAAGATTTTAATTCATCGATTCTTTCTATCCTAATTTTGGATATGGATTTGTCAAAGACGCCTTAATAATGCAAATTGAGTTTCTCCATTATCTTGCTCACTGAGCCCTTCTAAAGCAAGGACTTAATCAATACTTGTATTCAAAACACTCTTATAAGATCCTCGTTATTTTTTTTCAATACTTCATACCCATTTTAAGATTCGCGCATTTCTCAGATCCCAAGTCCGGGTCATCGCAAAAACTTCACAAAATGGCCGATGACTCATCCTTTAGATCTGATGGATTTTGCCTTCTCCTTGATTAGATCTCAGCTAACACAAGGTCAAGATCTATCCAACAGATCAAAGTGAAATCTCTAATGAGTTAAATTGATAAATAATTCCCTTCAACCTCAACTATGAGTGAATTGAAAATCTATCGAAATGAACTCGTGAGCTCCTGGGGCCTTCAATGATAGTCTAACATACCCACAAGTTAAATGTTTCGAGCCTCGTGAATCTCCATCTCTCGTCACCGCAGGGCTTCCTAGAAATCAGAGCAGGAAACAATCCTTGAGATGGTATTCAGTACTACTATTGGGAACAACTCAATTCACAAACAACATCAATCAAATAAATTAACATCCCAATTTCAGGAAATTCCTTCTAATTCGTTTAAAAGATCAGAATCACGCAGTCCATTCCACGGAAGTTGCGGCTTCAATTACGTAATCACAATCGACAATGGAGTATTGATCAAGAATCCATGTAACTATAGTTCACTGAAGAAACGATTCCAAAATCATTCCTCGAACTTCAATGATTCCGCACCGTAATCGAAAAGATAATGTAGAAAAATTTAACCAAATTTCTAC
The DNA here is from genome assembly GCA_016808115.1 of Tetrastigma voinierianum. Lineage (NCBI taxonomy): Eukaryota > Viridiplantae > Streptophyta > Magnoliopsida > Vitales > Vitaceae > Tetrastigma > Tetrastigma voinierianum. The sequence continues at coordinate 81,617 of JAEQBH010005318.1, read as the reverse complement.
ATTCTAACATATTACCGGTCGCATCCAAAAAAGAAAAGAAAAGTCTATTCTGTAAATATATATAGTGAGTCTTCGCCCCAGACAATGGGTTTAAGAAAAACGGAAGCTACTTTACTAAAACTGTGTACACCTATTTATAACTTTCAGAAATTGAGCTTGATTCCAAGGCTCCAAGTGGATTTCCCTAAAATAAATGGCCCAACTCTCTATTTAGGTCGCGACTCCAAGAACTGCAGGTCGCTATTACGAAATCCCACCGGGTTCGTTAAGTCTGCCGTGACTCAGAAACTCGTTTCAACGCTCTTTCACTTCGTTCTTTCAATTGTCGAAGCCGCGACCGATGTTTTCTCAAGGCGACTTGTTTCTTCGGGGCCAGAGCTTGATTAGTGGTCTACATGAATCCTTGTTGTGACCATGTTGAAGGTCGGCGAGGAGAACTCTAGTTGCGACTTCCTTTTCTGCTTATTTCCGTGAATCGTGTCGCGACCTCAATTCATGTCACGACCGACTCTTCTCGCCTTTATCGCATTTCGTGTCGCGGACCTCAAAAGCATGTCGTGACACCATTTCTTTTGTCAGCCACTGATTCTTGGTCACAACTCCCCTTTTCATGTCACGACTTAAAATTGTTTATCTGTTCATTGTCTTGTCGTGACATGGATTTAGGTCGTGACCTAATCGTTTCTTTTCCTTGCTGAAATCTATGTTGCGACCTTAAAAGCATGTCACGACATCATTTCTCCCCATCTTTTCGCAACCTCAGTTCTTAGTCTCAACAATTTCCTCTCTATTCATCTTCTTTTATTAGTCGTGACCTAAAAAATATGTCGCGATCAATGGTTGCTCTTTATCACTTTTGCTCTTGTCGGCAGCTTGATGTCGCACCATAATTCCTTGTCACACCGACCGCCTTTTCCCTTTTTCGTATTTTCAGGTCGCGACTTCATTTTTATGTCGCGACACCATTTCTGTTGTTAGCCATTTTGATCCCTGGTCTCAACTTCCCTTTCATGTCGCGACATCATATCTAGTTTTCTGCCTTCATGCAAGTTGCGACTTCAATTACTAACCTGTTTGTTTTCTTATCGTGACATGGAAATTAGGTCGCGACAAGGTAGTTTCTTTGCTCCATGCCATTCTTGTCGCGACTTCGAAAGCATGTCGCGACCATTCTTTCTCCCAATTTTGTTGCAACCTCATTTTTGACTTATAACAGTGTCCCATCAATTCATCTTCTTTTTTTGGTCGTGACCTGTAGTGTGCCTGACCGGCAAAGGACCCTTCTACTTTGTTTCGTTGCAAAGGGCTCAAACTTAGTCGCAACATGTTTTAACTGCTCAGCCATTTTTATGTCGGATACGAATTCTCGGGTCGCGACCTCGATTGGTGTCTCAAACTTCACATTTTTGTCAGAACATCAATTTTCCTGCTACCAACAATGTCTTTTCCGTGTCGCGACTCGGGTCGGTGTCGAACATGATGGTGGCTCTTCTTACTTATGCTCTTGTCTTAGTTGCTTAAATGTAGTAGCGACATAAATACCTGGTCGTGACCTTGATTGGAGTCTCCAACTTATATTTTTGTCGCAACCTTAAATTGCCTGGTAGAGACCTTGTAAGCTTAGTCATCAGCCATTCATAGTCGCGACCTCAATTATCTGTTGCAACCAGAGTTGTCTTCCTTCGGTGTCACGACCTTAGAATGGTGTCACGACATGAAATCCTTATTTGAATCCCTTTTTCTGTCTTGGCAACTTCTCTTTTGTCGCAACAGCTTTTCATTCAGTATAGTATGACTTCTGGTCGCGACCTCGATTCTTTGTCGCGACCTCACCTTAGCCATTGAACTGCTTTTACTTCTGATCCTTGCTGGAATTTTCATTTATGCTATAAATTTCTGCAAAATATAAATTTGGTAAATAATACATATTTCTGCATAAAAACAAGCAATTACATTGTAATAAAAATCAGAAAAATGGACTAAAATTCAATGAGTTTTGACTCACTAAATTCTAAACTTAAAATTTTGCTTTGTCCTCAAGCAAAGAAAAGAAAGATTTGTTTCGTCTCTCAAACAATTGAACTTTATTTCAAGGACATTTTGCTCTACAACACACCTTTTCTTATTCCACCCTTTGACTTGAACAAGAAGATTGCAGTATCATTTCAAACTTTAGTTTTCAACTGAGAAAAAGGAATGTTTTCAACCTCTATTACAAATAAACTGATGAATACTGCATAAAAACAATTAAGTCAATAAATCTTGTTCTATGAGTGTGTGTAGGTCTTTTTTCCTTTTCCTCTTCTTGTTGAATTAGTTAATCTTCTGGGGATCTCCTTAGAAAACTAGTCAAAAGTCCCATAGGCTTGTTTTTCATATTGAAGTCCACTAATGTAGGTAATCAACCTTTCAAGTATCAGGTCTTTTAGGCTTACAATGTTAGGCTTGGGTATCGGGTGGACACCTGGAAAATTTGTAAAATGTGAAATTACCTAGATCTCCACTCTTCCTTTTGTATAATGACCTTCATCTTTCATCATTTTCCTTCCTTGTAATGTAAACTCCCTAAACTTGGCTTCATACATCATCTGATGTCAGGGGCTCCTTTGCCAGTTCACTTTCAACTTATCGCCCGCCTCCTTACTGAACTCTTTTCTGCTTTCTTCTTTTATTATCAAAGAATTGGAATAGTGCAATGTTTTGTCTTCTTAGGCTTTCTACTCATCTAAGAGCTTTGGGCTACAACTTCCATATCAGCTGGCATTAGGGTACTAGGGTGTTGAAACACCCCTATGAACTTAATTGTTCAAAAGAGGAAGACCACAAGACAAAACTTATTCCTTTTTCAACTTCTTCTTCTTTTTCTCTAGTTCTTCAATTTATTTTTCCTCATCCATCATTGTAATCCAAAAGAAATATATTCCCCTAAACTTGTTCATTTCTGCACAAGAAATATTCTTTATTCGAAACCGAGTAATTTGGGGTTTTCTTACTACAAGATTATTGTAAGGGAGGATTTTAGGTTTCTAATTTATGCTATTTGGAAGAAATTAGGCATTTGGCTCAAAGCATGAACCAGAGTGTATGCCTTTTGCATATAACGAGGTTAGGTTTGAAAGGTTCAACCTCTCCAAAGGATGGCCTTCTATCACTCTTGTTAGTTATTTTACCTAGGATTTCTACTTCTCAACCAATAATCTAACAAGTTCCTAGACTAGCACTTTGATTGTGAATCATCCCAGAAGATGTTCCTAATCCCTCTCAAAGTTTTAAGAATTTTCTTGACCATGTGTATTGTTTTTCCATGATTTGTACTAACTTACTGTTTACACACAGCTTTAATCATCTTATTTGTTCTTTCAATTGTATACTTTTTCCAAATTCTGCAATTTAGACCTGATTCAAACTAAAACTGCAACTTCTTACTTCAGTTCAATGAAGCTTACTCTTCTTTTCTCTCTCAACATTGTTTGGATTTAATCAGTGTTTGTTATGCCATTTCACAAATGAAAGCTTAAACACAATAACCATTCCCTTCAGACACACTAAGCATGGCACGAGCAACCCAATTTACTAACTCAAATCAATCCACCCAAACAATTCACATTTTATCAAACTTATTCAACTACCAGTCCCACTAAGTAGCTTCAATGGTTGTTTTTGGTTGTAACATATTGGAAAGTAACAAACCAAATCATCCACCAACGTATCAATTCACAAGACACTTTTCAATGAACTTTTTTGAGCTTATATTAATGATGTTGAAGGAGTACAGTGGGAAAAAGAAAAGTGTAATTGTGCTATTTCACTCCTTTCTCTTATCGAATTTTTTAGGTATGATGTTGGGAGGATCTAAGTCAAAGCTTGCTAAACATGGAGAAAATTTGGAGAAGGTCATGTCTGGTCTTTTCTTTTTTGAGGGTGTGGGTTTTGCCTTGTTAGTGGAGATTAGATCATTTGTTAAATTCACAAGATTGATCATGGTGTCTTGCTTCAAGCCCATCTTATTCACTGTGCTTTCCAACTCAGAGATATAACTCAGCATGTCCGATAAATTTTTGTTGATCAAATCCAAACTCTCATGCCAGATTTTTCTTATATAAACATCATTATCTTCCAGTTCTTTATCTCTATCCTTCATCAACTTCCCAAACTCCTTGAATTGCTCCTTATACAGGTATTTGAAGGCTTCAATCTTTTTTAGCATGTTACCCTCCATCTCGCCTTCTTTTCTCGTAATGGTAAGCACTTCTTCATCTCTTCTTAAATCAAGTTGTTGTAGAAGGCTTCCAAACCGCCTCTTCATCTTTTTCTCCAAATTCTTTCTCTCTCATTTTCATCTCTTTCTCCCCATTCTTCTTCTCCTCGGCTCTTAGAGTTCCGCTCCAATACCGTTTTCCTCCCTAATTCAAATTTTCTAAGAACTCTTCTCTGCATTGCTGCTGTTTTTCCCATTTATGCTCCTTTTCTTCCATATATTTCTTTATTGATCTCAGCATCTCCATGATTTCATTGTTCCCTGCATCCTTTCTAGAGCCTCTCGCTAGCTCGGGAAACTTCACTCAGTCCCTGAGGGCTCATGTGGCCCATCTCAAAGGCATCACTTTTCTCTCATCGGGAGTGGATCTGTTCGGGGACGCTCCATTTCCCCGCATCATTCTCCCCGCCGGCTCGCTTTAGTTCCAATACCGCTCACTTGTTCTTCCGCCCTTTACGCTCAGAAGTAAGATGAGATGCCCTTAAAGGCATGCTTCTTCTCTTCGTCCCATGATCCTCTCACCCCAACTGAGATGCATAGTCTGCTGATTGTTGTAGGATGAGGGATTAGTCCTCTTTTATTACTCAAGTGGTACCCTTTGATAGACCCTTCAATCAAACCTCCAACATTCATTTTATACTGCGGCATATAAAATGATCAGCTTCTGCTCTCTTACCGCGCATGTATGTTTAGTCGAAGGATTATCGAGATGTAAAGTGTAACTGCACTCCAACTTCCTCGCGAGGGATCCTCATTGATAGCGTAATGAGTGGTTCTTCCTGTGGCTTCCCACTTCCCGCTCAGTAGTTAGGAGGTCTATATTCTTCTCATGATCTGTGTTTTCACCAATTTCTCAATTCGTAATCGTGCTCAGTTCCTTTAGCTCAACATTTCATTGATTCTTTTGTGCCCAAAAGGTACCCAGACTCCTCACATGTAAACTGAGTCTTCTCTCATTCCCACCATGTTTGCACAGGAATTCCCGGCCAGTATCGAATCCAAAGGCCGTGTGTGCATCGTATACTCCATCCCTCTTTCTATTATCCAAAAGGAGAAATCAACTTCCCAACCTTTCGCCGATAAAGCCCTTTGTCGCCTGTAGTGCCAAACCTATTCCATATGTCTTTAGCTTTTGCAGATACAAAGTCTTTTTCGCTCTTTATTTCCTCTTCTTCGCACGCCACTGTTGCTTCGCCAGCCTTTCTTCCTACCGGGCTCTTCTAATGGTCAGGTTTCGGCTCGCATTCCCCGATAGTCGGACCAGTTCCAGGTGAACCTCTTCCACTCCTTGGCAATGTTTACTCATGAGCTCACACTATTCTCATAAGATCCGTGAACAGGTTTTAGTTATCTCGCCATGGGTGAGAATTTGGAATCGGGGCACCGGTTTTAGTGGGTTTCAGTCAAGCAGAGAAAAGAAAGGAACTATTGGGAAGATGCGGTCATAATGGAGCTTTGGGGAAGATCTTGGTTGTTCGCTTTGTTTGATGGGCTCGTTGTTATTATTGTTCCATGAATGTCATGACCTAAAAGCATGAGTCGTAACGACTAATTGCCAACAATAATTATCCCATTAGTTAGCACTCAAATCGAATGTTTAAAACCTCAATTTATTTATTTTGATACTTTCGGTCGCGACCTACTTAGTTTTTGTCGCTCGGTACGCACCAAAAATTGAAGTCACGACCCATCTTCTTTTTGCCATCATTATAGGTCGCTTCGACAATGTCTCCGACCAAATATTCGCATGGCAAACATGACGTTTGCACCAGCTAATGTCGCTGACCAAATTTCTTATTCTATTGTTTTCATCTAAACCCGTCGCGACCTCAAAAGCGACGTCAGGACTGAAAATTTTCCTCGTCTTCGTGAAACGCTCAAATTCATACAAGACTAAATCAATAAACCCAATTCAAACAAAAATAAAACAATCAACCTTCATCATTCAAATATGCAACAAATCACCTCATGAAGCCTCCCTCCCACCAATCAACATATTCAACAATGAATTTGAAATTCCAATTCCCCCAAAATTCAATCATGCATTCTCATTAAAGACAAGTTTAGGGAATCAGAATTACTCCCCCTTGTGGTCTTGCTTTCATTCTGGAAGCAATAAATGAAAATCCATGTCTGTTGAGCCCTTCCTGAACTGCAAAAACCACTCAAAATTTTTAAACAGTAAAACAACACATAAGTCTAACTAGAAAAATGGGAAAAAAATGACTAATAAAACTTAGAAAGAAATTGTTGTATGGGTTGCCTCCCACAAAGTTTCTCAATTTTGAGTCCCAGCCGACTTGTCGCTATGAAGTTCTTATTTCAAATTTCTTTTCCTTCACTAACCAGTATCAATCATATTTCTTCCAAGATACTGCTTCAATCGCCGACCATTCACTTTAAACTCTTCTCCATTACCGGTTTTCAATGCTCACGCTCCAAAGGTTGTACTTGCACACGTATAAGGGCCACCCATTTTGATTTTGGCTTCCCGAAAGCCTACCCGAGTCAACACGACCTAATCCCCGCTTTCTTAAATTCTCTCCTCAAAATCCTTTCGATCATGCCATTTCTTTATCTTGTCTTTAAATACCGGCATTATCATAAGCTTTCATTTCAACTCTTCCAATTCATTTAGTTTGAGTACCCTTCTCCTCTATAATGTACTCTCTAAAATCAAAATTCAATTTCAATGGCCCATAGCTTTATATCTAATTCAAGAGGAGTATGGGACAAGCAGCTCTTCCAAAGACAATCTCAGATGGGGACATTCAATGAGAATTTTATATGCGCTCATATGCCCACAATGCATCATCAAGCTTTAGAGAGCAATCATTTATGTCAGAGAACATTTTTCCAAAATTTTCTTTATCTTCCTATCGGAAATCTCATTGCCCATTGCTTATGATGATAAGCCAAACTCATGATGTGTTTGATTCCATACTCCATCAAGGAAGCCAAACACTTTGTTTGCAAAATGGCTACCTCCATCACTAATAATAGTTCTAGGTGTCCCAAATCTGCTCAAAATATTCCTTTGTAAAAACCCTAAAATTGTATTAGCATCATTCTTGGGACAAGCTACTGCCTCAACCCATTTGGAAACATAATCCATAGCTAGGAGTATGTATAGATTTCCAAATGAGGATGGAAAAGGCCCTAAAACGATTCCTTATACATCAAATAATCGCAGACCAATGTGATAATACAGGCATTTCATGCCTTGTGCCGATATTACCACTTTGGCATCGATCACAAAGTTTCACCCATTCAAAAACAATCCTGAAAATAATAAATAATAAAAACCTCGATTAGAGAATTTTTTGTGGTCAAGTTTGACTCCGCAAAGTGTCCTCCATAAGGTGATGCATGACATTCTTGTAAAATTCATTCTGCTCACTTTCTCTCGGTATACACCTCCTAAATGATCACGCCTCCTCTTTAATAATACTGGTCATCCCGCATGTAAACCCGTCAAGCGGGCCTCCCAATTTCTTCCTTTGTCGGTAGCCAAATTCATGGTGGCATCATTCCACGTTAGAAAAGTTCACAATATCGAAGATACCAAGGTGATTGGAATGACAACCGAAATAACCGTCATCCGAAAATTTTATGCTATTTTTTTTTCTCTTTCTTAATTACAAGATTGTTATTACTCGACAAGTGATCAACCATCACATTGTCAACCTTTCTTGTCTTTGATTTCCAGATCGCCCCGTAGTAGCAACACCCATCCGATCGCCTTGACTTAGCTTTCACATCAAATATTTAATTGCCGCATGATCATTACGGATGATGACACGGGACCCTAATATATATGACTCCAACCACATGCAAATACCATGGCCAACATTTCTTTTTAGTAGTTGAGTAGTTCTTCAGCCTATCAAGGTTTTGGCTACATAATATATAGCGTTAAACATTTTTTCAGCTTTTTGTCCCAATACAACTCCCATTTCGTAATTACTAGCATTACACATAATCTCAAATTCACTATTCTAGTCTGGTTTGGCCATGATGGGAGCTTCAACTAATCTGGATTTGATCTCTTCAAATGAAGATTGATAGGCTGCATCAAAATTAAACTTAAGTATCCTTTCTAATAGTTCACATAATTGTCTTGCAATTTTTTGAGAAGTCTTTTGATAAATCTTTCTATAAAAACCAACATGTCCTAAGAAAATTCTTATTTCTCGACCGTGGCGTAAGAGTCTTTATAGAAACCTTGCTCAGTCCACTTCCAGCCCTCAAGTACGTAGTATTCTATGCCCAAGGACAATGTCTTCTGTCATCATAAAATGACATTTTTCCTAATTCAAAGCTAAGTTCTTGTCTTGGCACCTGTGAAGTACTGTCTCCAAATTTTGTAGGCAATGATCAAAACTGGATCCATAAATTGTGAAGTCATCCATGAATATCTCTATAACCTCCTCTGCCAAATCTGAGAACATAGACATCATGCATCTTTGAAATGTAGTAGGAGCATTGCATAACCCAAATGTCATTCTTCTAAAAGCAAAAGTACCATAAGGGCATGTGAAAGTAGTTTTCTCCTAGTCCTCAGGTGCAATAGCAATTTGGTTATATCCGCATTCACTAAGAAAACGTATGTAGGATGTCCTGCTAACTTATCCAACATTTAATCAATGAAAGGCAAGGGAAAATGATCTTTCCTAGTTGCAGTATTCAATTTTTTGTAATCTATACATACCCTCCATCTTGTCACAGTTCTTGTAGGAATTAGTTCATTCCTTTCATTTCTGATCACAGTGAATCCACCCTTCTTAGGGACCACATGAATCGGGGCTTACCCAAGGGTCGTATGATATTGCATAAATAAATCCCGGTATTTAGCCATTTCAAGATTTCCTTTCTTACAAATCCTTTCATCACGTGGTTTAGCCTCCTTTTGGTGTTTAACCGATGTTTTTGCATCATCGTCGCCAGGATTTTTGCAGTATGCATATAAGGATCATACCCTTAAGGTCTTCAATCGACTCAGCAATTGCTTCCTTATATTTCCTAAGAAATTTCACACTGCTGTTCTTCATTTTTATTCAAAGGTAACATATATTTATCGGGTTTTCAGCCTCTTTCCGGTTCTAAGAAAGCATACTTCGATGACTAGCAATTCTTTCAATATTAACCCTTACGCACCGGTTTCTTCGCTTCGCTTGCTTTCTTTTCCCATCGCATGAATTTTCCGTACTTTTTCAATCAAACTCCGCATCGCTTTTCAGGTTTTGGGAATCCGAATGCGCGAATTCACAATCAACACTCTTAAGATACTGGAAATTCAACTCATTATCATTGATAGAATGTTGGAGATTACAGTCAGAGTTCAGTTCAAAAATGAATGGATAAATGTTATCTACAGCCATATAATTTTCTGCATCAACATCAGGTTGTGTCAAGCCTTTGTGGAGGTTAAATCATATCATTCATCTCCCACTCTGTCGCCACCCTTTTGTACATCAATCAAGGCAGCTCAGCTGCTGGGAACGGTCTTCCTAACAACGCAGGAACTCGTATCCTCCTCCCATCTTTATAACAACAAAACTAATGTGGAAGATAAATTTCCTCACCTTGACCAACACATCTTTCAAGGACTCCTTCTCGGTCAGGCTACGACCTATCAGCCATCTCAGCAGGATTGGTTGCTGAGTAAGTTCCCCCAAACTTAGCCTTTGCATTCACCACAAGAGCATCAAGTTGATGTTAGCACCTGTCACATAAGACTTCATTGAATTCATATTTCCCAATGGAACAGTGGGAATGGTGTGCCGGCCTCGGGTCCTTTCATTTTGCTGGTAGATTCTCAATAATCGTGACCGTAAGTAGCAGTTAAACTCACTATTCCTTCCTCATCAATCTTCTTCTTTTTGCTCAATATATCTTTTAGAAATTTGACATAATTTGGCATTTGAGTGATTGCCTCTGCAAAGGGAATATTAATTTCTATTTTCTTGAATATTTCCAAGAATTTAGAAAATTGTTCTTCCCTCCTTGCCTTCGCCAAGTCTCACAGGAATGGAACCGCAGATGTGTGTTTGACCTTCTCCTTTGTTTTGCTCTCACAAGTCACCACACAGGCTCGGCTCAATTTGCACTCCCTGTTTCTCGCCCCGGCAGCCGCTCCGAATTGTCTTTCTTCTCATCTCTTCAAATTTCCTTTCTTCTTTGGTCAATCTTTCTTTTCTTTTCTCTCAGTTTATCGTTGCCATTTCCCCGCACTCCTTAACTGAATTTCCATACAGTCTTTTGGATTTTTCTGGGTGTCACTGGGGAAAGCATTCTTGGTCTCTTTCTGCAAGGTCAAAGCCAACTGCCCAACTTGTTTTTCTAAATTCTTTAGTGAAGTTGATGTGTTTGTCTGAAAAATCTGAGTGTTGGATTTAAAAGCTTCCAACTCAGCAAGTTTATGTTCATGGAGGTTTAACAGCCTTTTTTTATCCCCCATAAACTGCAGCATCTGCTCTTCAAAGGGTTGGGTCCTCTTCTGACCTTATTATTCATTTCTATTTTCTCCCTATTGTTGCTGCTGCTGAAACCTGGGTGGTTGATACTCTTGTTGTAGATTCCAACCGTGTCTTGGGCCCTGTGATGCTCCTCCACCATATGAGAAGTTCTCATGGTTCCTTAGTGCTGGATTATAATGTGTAGGCAAGTTAGGATTAGGCTTGAAGTGATAGCTTTTTTGTTCATTCATGTACTTTGCTCAACCTGATAGGGATCTTCTTCTTGCTGGTCCTCAAGATCTCTTCTTATCCTATCTCTCTCCATTTGCTCCACCTCACATGAGTGAAGGCAGCCTTTTCTCTAGTGTTTATCTATCTTGTGCATTATAGCATCCAATGCTTGATGGAAAAATATCTATTTTAGCTCAATGACCCCACTCCTCTTGTTCTCGTTGTTGCTCCCTAAGATTCAGAGGGGGTCTTCATGTTGCATTTGGCTAGGGTCTCATATCAAATCCTCGCTCCTCTACACTTTCCTCTGAATGCCCCACAACAAGAAGCACTATGATACCCCTTAGAAGTACATCATTCAGAGAGTGATAGATAATAACCATTTGTGTGTCTTTCAGATCTATGCCATGCATAGGACATCTCTGCTAGCAGCCTTTATACCTTCCCATGCAAGATACAAGCTTTCATCCTCCCCTCGTTGGAACAATATGATTTCCTTCTTTTTCTCGTATGCGAGGGATGGGGAAAAATCGCCTCAGGACCGTTCCACTAGCTCTTCCATGGGATCAACCGGAAGCCATATGGTAATGATTCATACCATGTGGCTGCACATTCTTAAGGAAAAGTGGAAGAGGTATAGCTTTATCACCTATTGCCTCACACCATTTAAATTTTAATCGTGTTTCACATCCCCGAGGAATCCCGCCAAGGTGTTCATTAGGATCTTCGCGACGGCTGCAAACTGATTTTGCCGAAACATGGTGATCAAGGCCGGGGTTTCAAATTTCAAAGTTGTTAGCCTCTACAAACAGGTTGTTTCGACCGCCGAGTATTCCTCGCTTCGATGACAAAGCTCCGTAAATCCTCCATCGCATCTTTCATCGAGGCCTTTCTCGCCGCCGCTTTGTCCAACCGTCTAATCAATTCTTCATCCGCCATGGTTGCTTTTTCTCGTCGCTACCTTCCTTAAGCCCTCGTTGTTCTTCCAATTCGTAATCTATAGAAACGATTCATTCTAGCTCTTCCTTGCATTAATTAACCTCCTGAAATGGAGACATATTGAGATTAATTGGAAATAGTGGTATCACAAATCATATATCCTTTAAGCTCTCTAAAAGATCAATAGCTTATGCAGCCACTGCTATCTAAACTGTTTTTGTGCATTTCTTTTATAAAATAAAGAAAAATGTCCAAATTAGCATTTTTCTCTTTTGTCAGAATATTGATTGATTCAAATCATTTCAATCCCCAGAAATGGTGCCATAAAACTTCTTTTGTTCGTGAAAATATGCACTTTCAAACCACCCAATTTAACACTTATACAGGAGCCTTACAATTTTCCTACATCTATGTCAAAGTTGAATAGAGTTGTTTAAAAATAAATAAAACTGATTTTATGTTCTGGAATTAATAATGGGTTTAGTCTATGACATTGCAAGTGCACAGGTCATACAAATAGTAAAAATTGGATGTAAGTCTAGATATCATTCCCACAGAGATTGACAAGAATGTTGGAATCAACTACCTTAGCTACTCAAGATCCACACTATTTGAACCTCCTTATAAGAGGTTGAAAAACTGGAATTTAAAAGACAAGATAATCCTATATTACATTTATCTAATTAAAATAAAATTTGAATTGAACTAACAAATAAACTAGACTGAATCAGATCTCTGCTAGAAATGAACACTGAGATGAAATTGTTGTGGAATAATCAATTTCTACATTTTAATTCATTGATTCTTTTTATCCTAATTTTTGGATTTGGATTTGTCAAAGATGCCTAATAATGCAGCTTGGATTTCTCCATTATTCACTAATTATATCCCTTCTTCTTTCAAAGCTAAGGGATCTAATCGCTACTTGTATTCAAAAACGCTTATAAGATTTCCGGCATTTTTTTTTTCAATACTTCATACCCATTTCTTAAGACTGTAGATTTCTTGCATCCTAAGTCTGGGTCATTGCAAAACTTCTACAAAATGGTTGATCAATGTTTTAAAACCGCATCGACCGGCCACTTCTGACCGTTTACGGCCATAAACAGTTCGATTCAATGCAAAAAACCGTTTTTGATCGAACCGGCGGTCGAACCGGTGAATCGGCGTCGAATCGGAACCGATAGCTTGGTCCGGCAATCGAATCCCGTGGTCGAATCCGCCGCCTTATAAATTTATTTTTCAGTTAAAACAATGTTGAGTTTGATGCTTTTACATCGAAACGATGTCGTTTTACTTAGAATTAGAAAGCTTGTAGGGTTAAAAGGCTTGTAACTAAAAAAAAATTCAATTAAATACAACAGTTTATGGATTCTAAATCATGGAATGAGAAGCTACAGCAACCACTCTACCACTTCTCACTATCATGATTATTTTAGATATTAATAAAATTATATATTATATAAATAAGTTTATTCCATTTTTAATATGTTTTCATATTTAAATCTTATATATATTTTTAAAATAAATTTTAAAATACTTTATTTATATAAAAAATAAAAAATAATATCTTAAACATTATTAATTATATATTTTAAAATATAAATAATATATTTATTACGTCACCGGTTCAACGCGGTTCGACCACCCGTCCGACCAGTGAATCGTGAACCCAGAACTTTTCCTGCCTACCACCTGCTCGGCTTTTAAAACATTGTCGTTGATGACTCATCCTTTAGATCTGATGGATTTTTCCTTCTCCTTGATTAGATCTCATCTAAAATAGGGTTAAGATCTATCCAACAGATTAAGGTGAAATTTCTGATGAGTTAAATTGATAAATAATTCCCTTCAACCTCAACTACGAGTGAATTGAAAATCTATCTAAATGAACTCTTAGAGCTCCTTAGTTCTTCAATGATAGTCTAACATACCCACAAGTTAAATGTTCCGAGCTCTCAGGAATCTCCACTGCGGTCACCCGGGAGGGCTTCCTGGAAATCAGAGCAGGAAACAATCCTTGAGATGGTATTCGGTACTACTATTAGGAAAACTCAATTCATTAAACAACATCAATCAAATAAATCAAAATCCCACTCGTGAAATTCCTTCCAATTTTTAAGCGTAAAAGATCAGAACTGGCCAGTGTGTCCATTCCAATAGAAGTTGTGCTTCTCAATTATAGAATCACAATTGACAATGGAGTATTGATCAAGAACATCCACTGTAACTATAATTCACTAGAAGAAACGGATTCCAAAAATTGTTTGAACTTCATTGATTCCAGGCCGTCATTGGAAAAGATAATGAAAAATTAAACTAACTTACATTCTAACGTTACCGGTTCGCATCCAAAAGAAAAGAAAATAAAAGAAAAGAAAAGTCTATTCTAAAATATACAATGAGTCTTTCTCGTCCTCCCAGACAATGGGTTTAAGAAAAACGAAAGCTACTTTACTAAAACTGTGTACGCCTATTTATAACTTTCAGAAATTGGGCCTGATTCCAAGGCTCCTGATGGATTTCCCTAAAATAAATGGCCCAGCTCTCTGTTTAGGTCGCGACCTTAGAATAAGGCTATGACATGAAACCTCGACCGGCTCATCAAGTCCGCCGTGACCAGAACCCGGTCGCAACGCTTCTTCACTTTGTTCTTGCAATTGTCGAAATGCGACTTGATGTTTTCGCTATGTACTTGTTTCTTCGCCTACATTTCATTAGTGGTCGCACATGAATTTGTTATGACCATGTTAGTTGCCGCTAGCGGAGAACTCTCGCTGCGAACCCCTTTTCTTGTTTCTTTAGAATTGGTGTCGCTGAATTATTTCTCTTATGTCGCGACCCGACTCTTCGCTTTTATCGCATTTCGTGTCTCTGCCTCGTAGCATGTCGCTGACACCATTTCTTTGGCTGCCCACCGATTCTTGGTCGCGACTTAAAATTGTTTGTCTGTTCATTGTCTTGTCATGTATTACGGGGATTTAGGTCGCAACCTAATCGCTTTCTTTCTCCTTGGTCGGCACTCTATGTCGCATCCTTAAAAGCATGTCACACATCATTTCTCCCCATCCTTCGTAACCTCACTTCTGGGCCTAACGCTTCCTCTATATTAAGCTTTATTGTTCGTGGACTCCAAAAAATATGTCGCTACCGAATGGTTGCCTTTATCACTTCGCTTCGTTATACATGTCACTAATAATAATTCCTTTGTCAGGACTGACCGTTTTCCCTTTGCCAGATTCGTGTCGCGACTTCATTTTTATGTCGCGACACCATTTTTGTTGTTAACCATTTTGATCCCTGGTCTCAGCTTCCCTTTCATGTCACGACAACATATCTAGTTTTTTGCCCTTATACAAGTTGCGACTTCAATTATTGACCTGTTTGTTTTCTTATCGCGACATGGAAATTAGGTCGCGACAAGGTAGTTTCTTTGCGCCATGCCATTCTTGTCGTGACTTCAAAAGCATGTCGCGACCGTTCTTTCTTCCAATTTTGTCGCAACCTCATTTTTGACTTACAACAGTTTCCCATCAATTCATCTTCTTTTTTTGGTCGCAACCTAGAAAGTGTGTCGCGACCAGTAAAGGACTCTCTACTTGTTTTGTCATGCAGCTGGGCTCAAACTCGCCGCAAAACATTTTAACTGTTCTCAGCCATTTTTATGTCGCACACATGAATTCCTAGTCACGACTGGACAGGTCTCCTCAGCTGACATTTTTGTCAGAACATCAATTTTTCTCAAGGTTACCAACAATGTCTTTTTGTGTCGCGACATGATGGTGGCTCTTCTACCTATGCTCGCTCTTGGGTCGTTTAAACGTAATCGCCATTATAAATACCGGGTCACACCTTGATCGAGTCTCCAACTTATATTTTTGTCGCAACCTTAAATCGGTCAGAGACCTTGTAAGCTTAATAACCATTCATAGTCGTGACCTCAATTATATATTGCAACCGTAGTCGCCTTCCTCGTTGTTAAACTCCTAATGGTGTCGCGACATAAAATCCTTCCTTGAAGCCCTTTTCGTGTCAACAACTTTCTTTGTCGCACGCCATTCAATATAGTATGACTTCGGTCACGACCTCGATTCTCTTCGCGACCTCACCTCTGTCGCTGACCTCACTCATTATTGAACCTTTCACTTATGATCCTTGTTGGAATTTTCATTTCTCAAGAGTAAATTTTTAAAATATAAATTTGGTAAATAGTACATATTTTTGCATAAAAACAAGCAATTACATTGTAATAAAAAAAAATATGGACTAAATATTCAATGAGTTTTTTACCATCGATACCAAGTCAGAACGCCTAAACCCTAGGCCATTAATCAATCGTCAACCTCAAGGGAAAATCCTAGGATGCTCGGCAACCCGATACCACACTGTTGTGTCCCATTTACCAGGACTCATAATTTAACAAAAATCGGATAGAGTCTTCTTTGTACGAAGAGCTCTACCTAAAATACAACCTGTAAGATATACAATAACATGACCCATCCATGGCCCAATATAACACAATGACCGCATGGGGTCCATGTATTAGTAAAAGTTGTCCAACCGGACCCATTTATCCATACTAAAAAATATACAAGGCTATATTACCATAATCCTTAAGAGTTTAATTACAACACTCTTATACGAAAAATACATGCAAGAACTAGTTCGTTCCAAACATCTTTACAAAAATGATTACAAAGCCACAACCTGGCTTTCTTCACAATTGTGGTCTCGAGTGAACGTCATTCACTCCAAGGTGACTTCGCACTTGAAAGCGGTGGATCCCATAGAGGGTGTTATGCCATGTAGCAAACTTCTACAGAGGTTACCTCCACCCAAGGCACACAATGGTCATTCACACCACATTCACATTTCTGCAAAAACATGCAATTTCTACTATGAAATCCTACATGCCATGAAATGAGATGAGACTCAATCATGTACCATGCACCCAAGTCCTTATCGACTCCTACCACACCATGTGATGTCAAAGTGTGATAAAACCCATCATTTGTGGATTACATTCAAGGATCATTTTACAACAAAATTCATTTGTCTTCAAACCAAAAAGCTATTGACAAGACCTAATGATCATTTATATTCAAATCATGTCTTTTTGTGAGTAGCGACTTCCGGGTTCACCGCAAAGCTTCGCAGTTTTCCTACACTTTCACTCAAGCTTTCACCATTGGACGCATATGTATAACGAAAAGTAACATGGCTTTCACCCGAGGGGGTGTCTATCCCTACTTGCTATTACCCGACACATATTTTCATTTTCATGTATGCAACCGTGCGACCTTGTTGAATGTTGTCCCATTGTACCGAGCCCACCCAATCAAACACCAAACACAGTGTTGATTATAACCATGCACTCACACCCATTTCATGCGATATCCCCGTGCATATGCAATGTGATGTGCCATTTCATGTGTGATGCCCCAACCAGACACCTTGTGTTAGGAAAGGGTGTCACAAATCTGAGAACTATAAACCTATTAACTTATATAATTATAAACAATTATCTTGAAAATATAAACTTACAAAAATATTTCATATACATACACCGTAAAGGGTATTTACAATGTCTGTACATATTCTAAGTCTCATTTACTTGTACTTTTAGTTCACACAAGCTCCAAAAATTTTACATTTGTAAATTTTACAAATTCATTCAAACCTACCTAAGGATTCGACTCCTACAAATACTATTGGGCCTCATCAGATACCTGACATCACTGACGTCCTCTTCGATACCCATACTGATAACACTCGCTGGGTGCCTTTATGTACTTGAGAATTCATAAATATGGACGACCACTATAACGATCGTCACAATACTTCATAACATTTTATTTATAATTCATGTTACATCTCATATCATTATAATTAAATTACATATTGCATTTCACATCATTTTCATGTTTCAAGCCTTTTATAACATTCCAAAAATTTCATCTCATCTTATGTCATGCCTGCATATTCAAAAGAAGTGGATACAGGAAAGAACTATATGTACTGATAGTACTATCACCGTATCGAGACAAGGATTCATAAACTCCGTACTATATCAGATGACCCAAACGGGGTCACTGTAATGATCCAAACGGGATCCATGTCATCGACCTAAACGGGGCCACTATGTTTGTAAACTGTATGCTGCATCATTGTTATCCCTATAAGCATGTCTATCTATCCAACTACTCGATCATAAGAAGACAATCAATTTTATTATGTCTTCTTAATAATCTTTTAGGTATCAGAAAAAGATATTTCATATATACGATTGTTCATCGATATCATGTGATACTTATGAGATATTTATTAGTATCAAATAATCTCTCTTATAAACATTTAACCTGGACTTTGCACTTTTTATACAAAATTAGATGTGTATTCTCTTTAGCTTTCATAACACATGTTATCATGATCAACATATAATACATTTATATAACCTTATACAATTTCAATTTCCATAACTAATTATACCGAACAGCTTTCAGTGTACCCTAAGTCTATTTTCGACCATAATTTTGACTCGTAAATCGGATTGTTAGAGAAAGTGATTCTTAACTAAATATACCCTATGTCTTAAGTTTCTTATGGTTAAAAAATCTGCTTCATTCGACTTTAATTGAGAGATATGGTCTAAACATTTTTAACCGCTTCCTAGACAATTTCAAGAATGTAATTGGAATTGCGCTATATTTTTTTATTTGAAAATTTTGGGAATGATGTAGACATAATTTGACCATAATTTCTTTCATGAGTTGTTATCCTAAATGTCTAGTTTGCATGCAATTTGAATAACGTCATTTAAATTAGTATAACTCAAAACACATTTAAATAATCTAATTACTCTGCTCAAGGGACTGCTCTAAGACAGATTTTAAGGATGTAATTGTTCCTTTACTACGACCTTTTATGAGTCCAATGGGGTCCAAATTTGAATACACTTATTTTTGTGGATATTTGTTCTCTTGTAGTCTAATTTACCTAGAAATTTGAATCAATTAATTTGTCGAGTGAAACTAAACTTGGCGACCTAAATACAAAACTGTTTTTGAAACCCAAAATGTATCAACTAATCCATTATCGAATTCAAAACAGCTCACTTTGACGACTTTCTCGTCTACGGGATCCAAATTTGGATACACTTATTTCAGGGATATTTGTTATCTTAGAAGTCTAATTTACCCAAAAATTTGAATCACTCACTTTGGATGAGTTGAACTCAACTTATGGCCTAAATACCAAAACTGTTCAAACCCAAAACGATCGTGATCCCGAACTGTAATCGACCGGAAAATAGAGCCTCATCAGAAACTCAGAAAATTCTAATTTTCTTTAAAAAGGGTAAATGTATGGGTCATAACTGAAATTTTTATATATCTCGACGACAAAACGGACTTCATCACTGGAATCGCCTCAACCCACGCCACGCCAATTCCATCGACCTCGAAGACGCTGAATTTAACGCCTTCGATAAGACCGCGTCGCTGGTCGGCGACAATTGGTGAGAGGTACATGATCTGAGAGGTATGTTTTACGTTGCCAATTTACTACATGTATCCGAATGATTACAATGCCTTCACATGAATAGTGATAAGAGATAAATGACTGATATTGTCTATATGTCAAAAAAGTATCCCTAAAAGTTCTCAACTGTTATGACAAAAATGAATAAATAAAAGAGAAAAGAACATTTTCTTCATTTCGCCGGGTATTCATGCTGAGGGAGAAACAGATTTTAGAGAGGAGAGAGTCCAACTTCAGACGGATTGGATACTCTGCCTCACCGGAGTAAGAAGAGAAGCTGGTCTACGCTGCAAGGACTAATGCTGCGGACACCGGCTCAGGAGTTTCAACAACTTTAAGAGGTATAGGCTTTCTCCTACTGGTTATTTCCTCGCTTAAAAGCCATGACAATGGTTTCTGTGTTGTGAGGCCTGGGAAGGTCACGATTTCTAGCTTCTAAGAAATGGAACCGCGCATGATGAGAGGTCCCATGGACAGCCCACGGACTCGATGGGACCGTTAGTAAAAATAATCCCGATTTAGTTATTGGCCGAAACAATGCCCTGGCCCCAGAGTACATTACATGTAATCAGAGGGGGCGTATACGAGCACCTGCACTATAATAATGCAAATGGGTTATTAATGATAAAATTAGAACCCGAATCGAGGTACTAGTGCGGTAAAGTGGTAAATCTAAAAAGGATATAAAGGGTAATAATTTGAGAAGATAGTATGCCAAAAACGAAAAATAATACAAGTTGATATCAAATATTAAAAAGATGGAGGACCAAAATTTAATCAAAGTAGAGATGGGCCATTATACAAATACAAGAATACGTAAGTAAATATTAAAGTTAGAGACGAGGTCAAATATCTTACCAATGAAAAGTCGATATTATAATAATGGGAAACAAAGCCAAAATCATATTTTGTCTCCAAAGGCAGCAAACCCGTAGAGGAGAGCGAGAGAGCCAAGAGAACATATAAGAGGCGAAGAAGAAGGAGGAGGATATACAAGATCACAGATGATGTTCTGAATTATGTATTTTGATGTCTTGAGCTTTGGCATGGCTTCCCATGGAAATTGTTGCCCTTGTTCTAGGTTCTGTGGAGAGATCACATTAACCCTAGAATTTTGAAGTTCTGTGGGGAAAACCCCAATTGGTGAAATTAAACACAATCATCATAATTTTATGGGTTTTATAAAAATGGAGGACCTTAGGTAGAGTTTTGCATTTTCACCTGTGGTTTCAGGGTTCGAGGTTCCAGCACCAAGTCAAGTGTTGTGGGTTGTTTTCGATGAGAATTCTATGTTGTTTTGATGACCACAAAAGGAGAATGTTAGGTTTTAAAGGAAATTCTGTCAAATTGCAAACCAATGTTTCGTTTTGGTTTATAGATTGCTATAACTTCATCCAAATGAATCGATTCCAATTCCAGAAAGCAACTAAGAGACAGTGCCATAACGAGATGTATGAACCAAGAGCAAATTAGAAGCTCTAAGGCTCCCAAATACGGACTGAAAGGTGAGCCTGCAGAGTCTTTACCGATTTTGCTCTGTTTTGGGTATGGTTGTAGTGTTTCGCTATATGGAGTTTCACCCATCCAAACTGAATGATTCAAAATTCTCAGAACCATACTTCTTGTGGGAATAAGTTATCTGAAGGAAGTTTACAAATTTTAACCTCAGAGTGCCCAGAAATTTTCTAAGGGAGCTATGCAGATTCTGTTCTGCCAATTTGAGTAATCTAGATGTAAATACAATAACTCGAGTTTTGGTGATCCAAATTGGTGATTCCAATCGAGAAGAAACCTTAATCATAGTTTAAATGAATGGCAACCATTTCCAAATTATGAGCAAGATCTCAGAAATCAAGGGGATAACAGTAGGTGATTCAGTGAGTTTGGAATCAAAAAACATGCTGTAACTTGTGTTATGTGGTTGAGGACCTTAGAGAGAAGGAATTTACATTGAAATTTTAAAGAGATGTCATTGATATATAAAAGGACTCCATCCGAGAGTTTCATAATTTTTCAAGACCTTTGAATAATTCTTTGCAATAAAGTCCATAGAGTATTGTTGGAAAAGGGTACCAAAATGAGTGGTTTTTTTGTTAGGTTTTTTTAGTGTCAAGGGTAAATTCGTTGTTAATTTGACTTTATATGAATGTTGTGTGACCTTAAAGTGACTCATGAAGTATAATGTTTACACGCCAGCACACAGCGATTAATATAAAATGTATTCGCTGGAGGTAGTTAAAAGTAATGCGGGAAAAGTGGAACTCCGTGGCCTCGGCCTTTAGCAAAGAGGTGAGTGTCTTAAACTCATTTTCCAAATACTAAATATATTATTATTATTATTATTACAAACTCGTTATTATCTAAGATTTTGTGGCTTCAATGCAAACCATTTTCAAGAAGCAAGCAATGAATTAGAAGACAAGCAAATGGTTTTGAGTTAAAACTATTTTTGAAAGTGCCATCGTTTTAAATCGTAAACCATAATTATAAGGGAATACAAATATTTTAACACTAAACCATTTTTCAAGCAAGGCAAGCAAATGGGCTCTGGAATAATAAACCATTTTTCAAGTAAGAAAAGGTTGAATGTTTAAATTCTAAAACATTTACAAAGAGTAGCAAAGGCAATAATATTTGTTGAAAAGCAAAGCCTTCCCTAGTTTTAAGCAAACAAACTTGGCTGGGAGGTATTCCTGTGACGTGTAATGTATGTGGTGTTAGGATCTCATACATGCATTTTAGCTCTACTGGCTCAAGTAAACTTAGACATACATCATGCATTTAAAGGAGACTGTGGGTACGACAGGAGTATATAAGGTTACGAGCTCTAACCATACATATGACGGCGACTCAAAGCCACAATTCCACCATATTCACCTAAAAAGGCATGCGGACATGTGTCCTTCCACCAAGCATCGCCGCCTGTGCTTCCGTGTTCACTAGGTACAAGAAGCAAAAATAGCCTCCAGTTGATGTTTTATAAGCAATATAATTTGAAAAATCAACTATCGTCTCACGCCCGCTGTAAGCTCCTGAGAGTTTCAGCAAACTGCTGAGCCAAGCTCCCGCTTAGATTTCAAACGACGGTCGAGCCAAGCTCCCGCGGATTTTAGCAAACGGTTGAGCCCAGTTCCCGCTTTATTTTCAAAGAATGCGGCCGAGCCCAGTTCGTTTCTTATGAAAAAGTTTCAGAAACTTTTTAAAGCAAAGGTTTGTGGAAGGTTTTAAGAAACTTTTCAAACAAGATAAAGAAAGTAAGCAAAGAAATTTGAGAAGTTTTATAAACTTCAAGCAAGCAAACAATAAGAGTTTATGTTTTCAAGAAAAGCAAAGCAAGCAAGCTACAGTGTTTTAGAAACTTTAAAGCAGGCAAGCAAAGCAAAGTAAAGCTTCTCGAAAATAATTGTAAAGAAAGTTTTACGCTTGAGATGTTTTCCTGAAAAGAAAACATTTTATAAAACATACACTCACCGAGCTCGTTTAGCCTTATTATTTTCCATTTTAAAACTATTTTCCTGTGCATGCATAATCCTGACGGAAAGGTGATACAGATTCTCCCTATTACTTATATCGCTATAAAGAATTAAGAATATTGTAAAAGGAAATACTTAACTCAGAGTAATGGAGCATATGTATGTACATAAGAGTAGTTTTCAGGAGAATGTGTTGGTAATACTGGTCACATATTGGATATAGTGTAAATCGGATGTATACAGGATTCGGGGACACGCCCTATACGTACCGTTATGTCACTTAAATTTTGAAGTAAAATCATGTTTAGAAATAGAAAATTTTATAGAGGTTTTAGTAAGCAATACGGCTTCGCTTCACAGAGTTTCTAGTCGCTAGAGGTAACGGTCAGATTTCAGAGCGTCGGCACGCCCGCCACCTGGCGCTGTGTCGAAAATGTCCATGTGAATTCATTGACCACGACAATGGATCAGGTGGAAAAATGATTTGTCATGCATGCTAAATCGATGTAAGTTAACATGAGTGGTTGAATTATATGAAATATAATCGTTTCGCGAACCAAAGGAATTGATTATATGAATCGGGCATCACGGCATTCATGTGCACGGTAACATCGCGCCGAGCCCCAAAGTGCTGGTGCATGGTATGGTTATTCACCACTCTAGTGAATGTGGCCGAAGTTCGTTTCGACCAAGTCCAACAAAGACTCATGGTTCAAATTATAAAATGAGAAATAATTAACGTGTGTCAGTGTCCCGAACTGGTGTAGGAGACGCGGGTATTATCCGAAAGGTTCCTTGTGATGGGGCTATGAGAGACCCCATTTGGTGGAGAGACCCACTCAGATTATCCGAAGGTTTTCACACAAAGCAAGACCCGCGGTACTATCCGAAAAGTTCTGTATGGGTGTTAGAGTCCCGTGGTGTAATTCGAAAAGTTCTATTGCCTAAGAGAAAACACAAGGTCATGTTCATTACTTAGACCTGTAGTCGAAAGGGATGGGGAGCTCGGATTGACTCGATGGTTACCTATCGCAAATTGCATCAGGTCAGTGAGTCGACAAAGGTCTGGTATATGGCAGTTATCGGGCACACAAAGGACGACACACCTGCATAGGTATTATCCCAGGAGTCGGTGAGTGACTCAGATACGGGCATGGAAAAACATTTCCTGCATGATATAGATCATCTCATGTGAACAAATCGTATGGAATGTGGATGCTCAGGTTTGCACTCATTGTACGTGTGCATTTTGCTGGGAGTAACCCATGTAGGAAAATATCACTACTGGGCATTGCTCACCTCATCGTGAGATCCCCTTTTAGGCAGGAGTATTCTGTGAGACGACGCCACAGGTCAAGCAGAAGAAAGCCGATATGTGGGCTTTGATTACGCTTTTGTAAAACATGTAATGACATATTACAATTGAAACATGTTTGTATTAAGAGTGATGTAACAACTCTGAAACTATTGTAATATAGTCGGATACATTTTAGTGAGTATGATGTAGCCAACGTGCCATTTTTGTTTATGTACTGGTCTCATGATATGAGACATAGGTTCTTCCAGTAGTCGATCTGGGTATCAACCCGGACCCCCAGAAACCCGGGGTGTCATAACTCGTATCGAGCTTAAGTACACGAGTACCTGTGGCTCGAGGGACTCTCGCTTCATGCCATGGTCACATATAAGAGCATCAGAGTCGTGATATAGCTTAACATCGTGGAGTTGAAGATACCATTACCTAGACTCAACGGGCACGGTCGGATCATGCATCTACTGCGGCATTCCGATAATTGATGCAAGATTATATGTTGTATGTGTTGTGTGCTCAGGTGTTTGGTGAATAAAGATATATAGAAAGATGTCGAATACTAGTGGTCGAGGAAAAATATAACCTTAGGGGCTTAGTTTGAAAAAAGGTTTGTTTGAGAATTAGCAGCAATGGTCCGTAAATAAACGGAAAAAAAATGAATTTCTCTCGACAAAGAGTTCAAGTTTTTGAACATAAACAAAGGTGTTTTGTGGAATTCTGGAAGATTATTCCAGTTTTGCACAAGAAAAAGAGTTGTAATTAAGCACTTTAAATTGTAAAATATATAAATAGCAGGTATATATATATTTTGGTAGCTTGGAGAGTCAAGCCGTCGATCTTAGGAGTAACAGTTTCAGAGGCTACCTGGAGGATTTGAGAAAATGTCGGGTTTTATAGTGTATAAAATGTGGAAAAATGAATAAATAATTTTATGAGGTTCTAATGGGTTTGAAAAATGAATGAAAAAAAAACGTAGGAAAGGTCGGAGCTGGCTATCGCCATTTTCTAGCTTAGTCATAAACAATGTCAGATCGCTACAGTGCGGTACGGGTGTGCAACCGGGCACGCATGCTGCGCGCGCGGGTCGAGTTAGCGCCAAGAGCGACGGCACGGCGGTGACACTCGCTATAGACAGCTTTAGCTGCGCTGATGACTTACTTACGCGCACGCTGGGCGACACGACACGCAAAGACGCTGGGCGACATAAGACTCAACGACGCTGCATGGCTTCAGATCACTAATAATAATTCTCATGGTTGCGACAAGGCAATGACACAAAAGTTTTTCGACACGGCTACGCGAACACGGCATGATGCGTCGCACAGCGGCGCCCAAATACGCCGCGATACTCCACACCTAATACCGCGTATGCCACAAATGGTTCTAGTGTAAAAGACCGCACACGGCATCTAGTCAGACGTTAAAATCGCTTAGATCAACGCTCATGGACAATGTCCATGAACACCGCTCACGTGGTTTTCAAAAAAAAAAAAGTACAAAAAATAAAATTTTCAAGCCAGGTATGATTTAATATATGAAATGTTTCATTCACATTACCTTACGAATGCATCACGTTGCGGTATGAAATTTTTTCTATGCGTGAATAGTGTCTCGAGGTCAGATGCACGCCTGGGGAGATACTTCACATTTAAATTAACTCATTATCGGGACATGTGTAGATGACTAAATGTAGAGAGGATGTGTAGGTCGTCCACGAGGTGTTGGCCGGCACCACCTGGCCACCACTGTGCCTCACGAGGCCGTAGTCAGAACACGCTCAAGAGACAAGCTAAGGCAAATGGGACAGGAGGTCCACGAAATACCAGAGATTCAGTCCCATCATCCTCCTACGCTCATAAGTGAGGATTCATGGTGACATACCATTGTTTACATGCAGTTGATAAGATATCGAAGCAAATTCCGAGATAACCTCCATACGACGAAGATCGATCACCGCATTCTGGGCCAGAGAGCGAGGCCCAAGTGTGGTGGAATCAAGTAAGACCTCTAGACCTAAGAGGGCAATGATACGGGCGCAGTTCCATGAGTCATTTCACAAGTAAACATTTTTCACCACTCGCTGATACGCCAAGGCCTGTGGAGTTCCTGTGAGCCGTGGCCAGAGCCATGACCGTGATGCAGTACGTACAGTTCACGGAGTTAGCTCGCTTGTCGATTTAATATGTGGCCACGCACTCGCCAAGGTTAGGAGATTTGAGAATGGACCCAGATTGTCCATTCGAGGCGATCAGACTCGCCACGTGATACGGACTCTATGGCCTGGACTACCACGCACTATAAAGAGTGAGATAGGATTTACTGAGCACTCCTGGATGCGGGTGCTGACAAAGGAAGGAGAGCCGGCCTTCTTCTAGTTCTGAAAAGAGGGAGAAGGTCACGGTTTGCAAGGATTTCCAGGAACAAGGTCAGAAGGAGCCACTGCGCCAAGACGGGGCATTCGTTAAAGGGTGACAGTGATACGTTATTTCGCCGACAACCCTGACATACGAGACCTGGACTCGCCCCAGAGGCGTGGGATCCTGGTTGTCCTTGGTAATCGTGACCCCAAATCATCGAGGGACAAAGGTGGACACAAAGTGTACTCCTCCACCCCAAGATGGGTCGGGAGGAACCAAAGACGTCCCAGTTGGGTGTTACTACACAAGCGCCTCCTCCACAAAAGTGTGCCGCAGGGACTAGTGGACGTGGTCGAGGTCAAAGACAGGCCTCCGCAGATCGAGACTTCCGATCGATGGGGCGACGGTATGTTACTATCATTTCGCCAAATTTAAGCACATAGAGACTGGGATTGTCCCTAAAGCTAGATCCCAGGTACCGCGTCGAGTCGCTGACGTTAAAAGATACGAGGTACATTTACACTCTCACAAAAATGTCGTTTAAATTAAGATGCATCATGTTCATGCTTGTTGTTGCATCTAGTGTAGAGGTTTGAGGCAAGAGGTGAAAACCTTAGGAAGGCAGTGTATATGAATTCTTCCTAGGACTGTGGCTAGAATAAGGAATGATATAGTCGGGTCGCGAGCTGTGAGGTCCTGTGGATTCCGCTTCACAAGCAATTTCGAGGGTCATGGACATGTTAGAGTTCGACGTCATCTTGGGGATGGATGATTAGTGCTCAAAAAGTGCTATTTTGAACCCTGTTTATTACAGGTTTTGAGCACTTTTTGTGTACTAATCAGTGTAATTAACCCAATTTGCACATTAAGGTCCCTGCTATTCTACTGATCGTATTTTATGGCTAATTTTGTAGTTTTTGCAAGCTATTTATGCCAAAATTGTTGAGTTGATCCAAGCACGAAGAATTCGAATAAACCTGGCCAGTAGATCATAGAAATGTAAGGAAAGAGCGTAAAAATGCAAGGAAAGATGAGTGAAATAGAAGAAAAGCGGAAGTAGTGGAATTTCGGCAGGATCACAAAATTCTCAAGAATATGCACTTCGCAGCCGCGTAAATTTGCTTCCCGTCGCTTAACGTTCATGCCTCTATGCGCACCGCTCATCCCGCCCTCAATTCCCCGTCGCCCGCTTCAAGTTTTGGCCTTTTTGTCTCTCTTTGATTTCTTCCCATTTTATCCTTGTACGCTTAAATTCTTTGTTGTTTTCGTAATTTTGTTTTTATCTCTGTGGCTATATAAGCCATTTGAACACATTTGTAAAGGAATTTTTGGGTCCAAAGAAATAAACTTTTGGCAATTCGAGGGCTCCAATTTTCCCGCTTTCTTTTTCTCTCCCATTTTCACTTTCATCCACTTTCCTAATTACCCCAAACACCCTCCGAGGACGACAACTCCTGGGACGAGCGGCCAGAGCCTCGCTCCTCGCAGGGCCACTGGGCAATGTGATCTAGAGCAAAATGAGGAGTTCCTGCTTTTTCACGCAGTACTCACCGTCATCCTGTTCTCCTTTACTCTAGGCTTGCATCCCTTCGATTTATGTTGAATGGTCGGAAAGATTGCACCTTAGTTGCTCACTGATGCTTATTACTATGATCTCGTGATGTCTATTAGTTACCATTTATTACCCATTGTAATGTGAGTCAAGGAGAGACTCGGTTGCACCGATCGAGAACATTAATGGTCATGAATGCCATTTTCAGAGAGATTTAATGTTAGTTTTTAGCTATATGAAGATCCTAAGCCAGGAGATGACTATAGGTCACCCTCCCTAACACGAGGAAAGGACCCTGGAAATCCTCATTTACCCTAGAGACTTAACCCTGACCCAACGCTTTAAGGAGCCTCTATTTTACATTTACTTATTTTATTTTCAAATTTTTGCAAACAATCAATCCTCAATCGCTTTAACACCCCAAATTCAAACTGAAATTCACCAGTTTTAATCTCACTGTAAGTCATTTGAATAAAGAAAACCCATCCCTGTGTTCGACCCTAGAGCCACTATACTGGGCAAAGAGTTTCTGCTACTTGGGAGTAGGAGGAATTTAGGTTATAAATTTCATTTGAT
This sequence comes from Tetrastigma voinierianum, assembly GCA_016808115.1. Classification (NCBI taxonomy): domain Eukaryota; kingdom Viridiplantae; phylum Streptophyta; class Magnoliopsida; order Vitales; family Vitaceae; genus Tetrastigma; species Tetrastigma voinierianum. The sequence goes on along the minus strand of JAEQBH010005318.1, from coordinate 52,922 downwards.
TTCGATCACCCTATCAGAGCACAAATCAAAATGGCACTGCTGTCGATGGTGCCTAAGTGCATTCGGATGAAGCCGTGGAACACTCTGGTGGATCCTCAATACAAGTTTCGACTGGTTATGGTTTGGTCCCGTGTCATCTCGTTTCACTGTAGGAGTGCATGTTCCAAAGGCTTGAATTTGTGATCAAATGGAAGAGGGAGAGCAAGCACAGCTGAGTACTCGCAGTAGAGAAACCCTAGTGCATACATGTCAACGAGGGATTACATAAACCTTCCAATGTATGGAATCATCAAACTATGGAGAGAAACCAAAACCCATATAGTCCATGAGGGACTAGAGAAACTAATGGATGAGTGCATCTTCTCGCAAAGGTTCCCCAACTAATGCACCTCTCGCTTCTCCATATCAGGCTTCAACTCCTTAGTTACCACAACCACCACAGCTTAATTTCTCCGCTTTTAGCAAGCAATAATCGAACCTTACCAAGTGCGCGGGTGACGCCAGGAAGAGCAAGAAATTCAATGCCCAATTGAGTCAAAGAATTCATATTGTGGAGAACTCTCTGAGCCAAAAATTAGATGGGCTACAAAGTGGAATTGATCAACAATTTGACAACCTGCAAAGTGGAATTGATCATACCATTAACCTCAGGAAATCAATTTCAAGGCTCGCTACAAAGATGATCATGAAGAGGAAGGAAATCTGTAGAGAGAGTGCCCGATTGACACTATTTTGGGTGAAAGCGCATCAACCGGCAAAGAGCCTTCTTAGAGGAATGATGCAGAACCAAGAGTAGGCTCCCCCGAGGAACCACAAGAAGTGGTGAAGCAGGGGGAGGAAGAGGAAAGGAAGCAGGGGAAGAGCCCTAAAAGCTTATCCTTAAACCAATCCCTACAAATTTGGATCCCAAGTACACCGCCCAACCCAAAACAACCCACGCTCTATCCACATCCCGTCCACACCCGGCACCACATGCAACACCTGAAACACCTACAGCAAAGGCCATCCCATTTACACTGTCTGCCCTACAAAACCTCAAGAAGTTAGTGGCCTTTGTTCAAACATTTGCCACTACATCGAAGACATTGGCAGCTTCATCGATGGCATAGCTGATGGTTCGGTGTCGGTTCGCATACGGAGCACCCGGACCTCAGATTTCCGCAAGCCCACTCGGGCCCCAAAGAAATTTCCAAAGGGTCGAAATCGCTCGGGGGAGCACAATTTCCTACTTTTTATTTTGATTTTTCTTGTTTTATCATTTTATTTTATTTTATTTTTGATTTCTTTTAATTTTTCTTTAGATTTTCTTTAATTTTTAGTTAATCTTTGTTTTTAAATTAATTTTCAATTTTCTCGTAATTTTTCTTAATTTTATGTGTTTATTTTGCGCTTATCACCTCACGTTGGAGGCCAGTACTCTCAGAACTCCGCAAAATTCTCGGAAATTCGTGAGGTTGAGAAATTTCGCAACTACGTAAATTTCGCAACTAGCTGTGGTACTCAAATCGCCCGTAACTTCCTCAGTATCGGAAAAGAAAGGCAAACCAACACTGTGACACAATTCTGTTTTTTATGATATATATATATATATATATATATATATATATATATATATATATATATATATATATATATATAATTATATATTTAAAAAAAAAAGAGGTCTTCAAAAATTATATATAAAAAAAAATCGTTTTTTAATTTCTTATTTTTTATTATTCAAAAAAAAATCGTAAGTCAGTTATAATACCTCATTTTGTTTCACTCATAACTTTCTCATTCGAACTCCGTTTTAGGCGTTTTTGGTACCGTTGGAAAGCTTAGAGAGTGTAGAATCCAAATATAGCTAGAAAGAACCCTTTTGAAATTATTATAAAGGTGTAATTTTAAAAATACTCCAACTGGTCACTTTTTTCCTCTTTCTTCCTAACTTGTTTATTCGGGGCTCAAACGGAGCGACAAGTGTGTCGATGGGAAAGCTTCCAGGAAGTATCCTATCCAAAAGAGTACATTTCATCAGTGAGGGGAGCACTTCCTTTCTCTTAACTTTCCAATCCAAACTCCCATTATGACAATGTGACATTTGGTCGGGGGAGAGTTGGGCCAATGTGTTTCAGATTTATTTATGTTTTTGTTAATATTTCTGGAAGCAAGCCCATTTTTTTATGTTCAAAGGGTTTGCCAGGTTTTCCTTTGTGAATCATATACTATACAGCTTACTTTTTCAATTCAAAGCTTGCACCCATTTTTTTGTGTTTTCGTTTAGCTCAGCTTGAAAATTGAAACATCATTCCACCCTATTGATGCTGGGATTGATTTCATGCCTAGTCGGAAAGTGGAGGATTACAATTCTGTTACTTTCGACCTTTTCTTCCACCTTTAGCTAACCACACATAAGGTAATACTTCGCTTTCAAATAATAGGTCAGAAGAACCAAGCACCTCCTAAACTTGCAAAACCCACCCTAGTTTCGTTGACTACCTTTAATAAAGTTAAGGACCCCATGAAATGAAGGCCAATGTGTCTCTCTCCAAAAAAAAAAAAAAAGAAAAAGAAAAGAAAACAAAAAAAAAAAGAAAAGGAAGAAAATTGTAACGCTTATTCCTTGGAAACCCGAGCACCTGCCTCGAGGGGTATATGGAGAAAACCTTTAAAGCCTAGTTCCCTAAGCCAACTGTCAGGTTTAGCCACCGACTCTAGTGCTCGCTAATGCTGACGGGGTGGAGTCGAAAGTGTTGTGTGCTGGAGTCTCGAATCATCTGGCACGGGGTGAAACCCGAAGAGCTTCAGGGTCGAAAGATCCTATGACTTGGTGCCCCAAGCCTTAATCGGGTCGGGAGTCACCGGCATCCCCGCTACATGGACTGCGGAGGTCGATTCCTCATCATCGACTCTACAACACAAAAAGAGTCAGTGGAATAAGAGTGGGTCCTAATTTATTTAGGCTGGTTAGTGGGTTTAGGTGAGGCAGTAGCTTGGCTGGGGGGGAGAGTGAAGTTCGCGCTTTATTGTTGAGGATCGATCAAAACAAACACTTAGATTTCGTGGAAGTTCCCGGTCAGTCTCAGAAGGAAGCCTTTTCGATACTCAATTCTCAGATGACACTACTTCGAGATAGTTATCAAGCAAGGGTTTCAATCAATATCATCGAGGGTTAGGTATCATTCATTCACAACCTTTTGAAATACCCATTTCATGGAACATCATTTTGTTATTGTTTCAGAGTGCTCTCTTTCTTCTTTCTTTCATCATAAGGACTAAATGTGTAGGTCAGGGGTGTGATTAGTGCTCAAAAAGTGCTAATTTGAACCCTATTTATTATGTGTTTTGAACACTTTTTGTGTACTAACTATAATTAACCCAATTTGCACATTAAGGTCCCCGCCATTCTAATCTGACGCATTGGTGGCTAATTTGTAGTTTTTTGCAAGCTATTAATGCCAAAATTGTCAAGTCGATCCAAGCACAAAGAATTCGAGTCAAACCCGGGCCACAGGTAAATCAGAGACCGTAAGGAAAGAAGAGCAGAAATGCAAGGAAAGAGAGGAGCGTAAAGTAGAAGAAAAAAAGGGAAGCAAAGTGGGAATTCTCATAGATCGCGTAAAAGTTCGCACCGCAGAATTTCGCAGTCATACCCCGCTCCCTCGTCGCTAATTGCTCATGCTTCATGCACACCTGCTCATCCCGCCTGCTGAATTCCCCCGCCGGCCTGCTTGAAGTTTTGCCTTTTGTTCCTCTTTGATTCTTCCCATTTTTTCCTAAATGCTTAAATGATTTTGGGTTGCTGGGTAATTTTGTTTGCTCAGTGGCTATATAGTTTACCAGATACACCGTAAAATGGGACTTTTCATTCAAAGAAATAAACTTTTCGGGTACCTGAGGGCTTCGCTCGGGGCCTTTCTTCTCTCCCATTTTTCTCATTTTCATTCCACTTTCTACTAGCCAAACACCCTCCAAGGATGACAACTCTGAGGATGAGCGGTTGTGAACCTCTCGCTCCTCAAGTAGGGTTATCAAGCACGTGATCTGGCAGAGCAAAATGAGGAGTTCTCTGCTTTTCACGCAGTACTCACCGTCATCTCGTGTTCTCCTTTACCTAGGTTTAGATCCTTCGATTCATGTTTAATGGTCACACTTGGTAATCTTTTAAAGGCTCACTTGATGCTTATTACTAGATCTGCATGTTCATTAGTTACCATTTATTACCCATTGTAATGTGAGTCAAGGAGACTCGTTTGCACTGACTGAGAACATTAATGGCCAGTGAATGCCATTTTCAGAGAGATTTAATACGGGTTAGTTTTTATAGCTACATGAAGCTCCGGTTCGAGAGATGACTATAGGTCATCCTCCCCAACGCGAGGAAAGGACCCTAGAAATCCTCATTTACCCTAGAGACTTAACCCCAGTGACCCAACACTTTAAGGAGCCTTTTATTTTACATTTTTACTTATTTTATTTTCAGCCTGCAAACAATCAACTCTCACTGTTTTTAACAACACCCCAAATCCAAACTGAAATTCACCAGTTTTAATCTCACTGTAAGTCATTTGAATAAAGAAAACCCATCCCTGTGTTCGACCCTAGAGTCACTATACTGTAGTAGCTTTGCTACGGCAGTAGGAGGAATTTAGGTTATAAATTTTGTTGATTTTGGATCACCCTACTGTGGCACGAATCAATGGACTGGTGAACGGCATATAGAGTTGTCATCGACAGAGCGTAGATAGGTTACCGCTCACACAAGACGGTACTGTTAAGTTTGCAGGATAAGCATGATATTTCGCTTCCGCACGGTGTACGAGTCCAGTGTTTGATAGTCAAGTGGGTTAGCTAGCAAGCCTTACCTTGGAGGACGAGGTGAGGCCGAACTTAGATCTACCTCGAGTAGTCTCCGAGTATGAGGATGTTTTTCTGGATGAGCTACCGGGATTGCCTCCGTAGCGGGTTGTAGACTTCTTTATCGAGTTACACCTCGGTACTTCGCCCATCTCTATGACTCCACATAGAATGGCACCAGTTGAGTTGCAGGAGCTCAAGGTCCATCTGCAGGAGTTACCGGACAAGGGGTTCATTATACCGAGCACTTCACCACGCGCCCGGCTTCATTTGCGAAGAAGAAAGATGACCCTCGACTGCATTGACTATCGACAAATAACAAAGTTACGATCAATAATCTGACCCACATGCAGGGTCGATGACTGTTTGATCAGTCGAGAGGAGCGCGAGCTCCACTTAAAACACCTTCAGACCGGCCACCATCAGCTGAGGGTTAGAGAGACAGATATCCCTAAGACAGTGTTCAGGACGCATTATGGGCACTTTGAGTTTACGGTGATGCCTAAGAGAGGAGTGATCAAATTCGGCAAGCGCGGGAAGCTATTGTCGAGGTTTATTGGGCCCTTCGAGATACTCAAGGGGGGTAAAGAATGCAATGGCACCTGGGCTAGCTTTACCGCCCCAAAGATGTCGTGTTCACGAGCAGATTCCATCGCCTCCACGCCCGCGTACACCCGCATCCAAATTTCATGTAGTAGATTCGAGAGATCGAGGTCGATATTGCATGAGACCTTCGAGGAGTGGACTAGTACGCATTATGGATATCGATCGTTTCTGCGACGCAAAACCGTGAGGCTAGCGAAAGTACCGTGGCAACACCGCGGAGTGGAGGAGGCAACGGGAGCTGCCGAGACACGATGAGGGCCACCTATCCCTTCTTGTTTAGTGGATGAAGGTACGTGATTAGTCGCTAATGCTTAAATGACTAGTTTACATGCATGGCATAGTGCACGTTGCATATGCACGTGATTTTTTGTGATTATACAGAATTTTGGAACGAAATTCTTTTGAGGGGGGAAGAATGTAAAACCTGAGAAAATTCTAATTTTCTGAAAAAAGGGTAAAATGGTAATTTCGGGCAAAATCCGGAATTTTTTTAGATCTCGGATGATGAAACGTACTTCATCGTTGGAATCGTCTTGTGAAATCTAGCTACCACGTCGAATTTTGTTAAATTCCGGTATAATAATTTCACGCTCTTCGGCGCACTGCGTTTGCTTGGGTGTCGCATGACGCCTCAGGAGAGTGCACACATGATCTCGAGAGGCATGCGGGGTGTGACAAGAGCCACCCACTACACGTATCCACGCGATTGATTATGTCACACATCAGTGGGAGAGGATAAGAGATAAAATGACTTATATTAAGCCATATGTCAAAAAAGTGGTCCCAAAGTCAACTAAGAGGACAAAAAAGTGAATAATGAAAAGAGAAAAGAACATTTTCTCTTCATTTTGGCCTGGTATCCAGCAGTGAGGGGAGAAAACAGATTCTAGAAAGAGTTCAACTTTCTAGATTTCCTGTTCGGACCGTGGAGTTCTCGCCCTGAGTGTTATGGTGTTTCGGCTCACGCGCGGGCTACGGTGGACACCATTTTTGCGGAGTTTCGATTAACCCGGAGGTAGAGTTTTCTTCCTACTTGGTTATTTTTGTTTAAAAGCCATGACAATGGTTTTGTGTTGTGAGGCCGGAAGGGCTGACGGATGGCTCCAAGAAATGGAACCGATGCATGATGAGGGAGCTGTCTAATGATGTTTCACGGATCGAAGGATCAAGTAAAAATGTACTCGATTTCATTATTGGGCCGAAAATGTCCATGTGAATTTGCTTAAATTGGAAGGCATGGATTGTGTGAAAAATGGTATGTTGATGCATGCTAAATTGATGTGTTGAGTGGTTGAATTATATGAAATATAATTGTCTATGAACCATAGGAATTGATTATATAAATTGACATCATTGCATTCATGTGCACAATGACATCGTGTCGAGTCGGGTGTGGGTGCATGGTATGGTTATTCACCACTCTTGGTGAATGTGGGTTGATTTTGTCTTTGGGACTAATTCTAATAAAGACTCATGGTTCAAATTATAAAATGAGAAATACCACTGTAGGTTGCGTCCTGAACTCTGGTGTAGAGACACGTGGTATTATCCAAAAGGTTCTTCATGGGTGAGAGATCCGATTGGGGTGTGACAGCACTTGACTATCCAAAAGTTCCATGGGTGTTGAGACCCGTGGTAATCCGAAAGTTCGTTGCCTAAGAGCAGGAAACACACTGGCCATGTTCATCACTTGTAATCTAAGAGAAAACACACCTGGCCATGTTCATCACTTAGACCTAGAGTTGAGTGATAGGAGTCGGGATTGACTCGGGATGGTTACCCATTGGCAAATTGCATCGGGTGTTGGTGAGACGACGAAGGCTCGGTATATGGGTGTTATTGACATTACCAGTGACGATTGCCACACTTGGCATAGACATGTGTGAGGGAGTGGGTGAGTGACTCGGGATATGGGCATGGAAAACATTTCATGCATGATATAGATCATTCCATGTGTTAATTGTAATGTGGATGTTTGTGTTGTACCATTGCATGTGCATTTTAGGTGGGGAGTAACCCATGTAGGAAAATATCACTATCACATTGCTTACTCCTGTCGTGGGATCCCCTTCGTGTACAAGGAGTGTCTGGGACGACGCCATTAGAGGCCGTTTGAGAAGAAGCGACATGTGGCTTGATTACAGTTTTGTAAAACATGTATGAAATATTATAATCAAACACAAGCCAGATAAGAGCGATGAATAAATTCAAACTATTGTAATATAGTCGGATATATTTTGTGAGTATGATGTGTAGGTCAATGTGATCATTTTTTTGAGCCATGTACGGGTCTTCATGATATGAGACACACAGTTTTTCACGGTTGATCTGCGGGTCAACGGACCTCGAAATGGGGTGTCACACTCACTTTGACGAATTTTTTGGGCCCAATAGGAACCAAATTTGGATACACTTATTTCAGGAAGATTTGTTTTTCTAGAATTTACCCAGAAATTTGAATGAGTGATGACCATGTTATGGCCAAATCAAAAACGTGGGTTTTGGAAAAAAAATTTGACAACATCTCCCCTAAAACCCAGCATTTTCTCTATACAAATTTTTCCTTTATTGAGGATCACAACCAAACCAAACAATTATATACCAAAGTTCCAAACACATATTTTCCATACACACCATACATATAATCCATAATTCTATTCCATCGTCTCCATTCATGCTCATTCTACACCTTGATTTTTTTTTTTTTTTTCTTCTTTATCTTCTTCCTTCTTTTTTTCTTCTTCTTTTTCCTTCTTTCTCCTTTCTTCTCTTCTTCACCGAAGCCGCTTCTAACTCCAAAGCCAAAATAAGATATTTTGTAAGATCATGTTTGGTCTTTTATCTAATTTTTGTCAAAAGTCCATTTTTCGTTATTTCGTCCTTCAACTTTATTATTTGCAAATGAACTTATTCAAATTCATACTTTAACATACAATATTTTCATCTTATGACACTTAGGTCCTTAATTGGAAAATACCAATTTAACCTTGGTTTTTGCATAATTCCTGCTCATCATTTTTTTCACATTTAGCACTTAAATTTTTGAAAAATACAAATTTAACTTATATTATACCCTAAACATGTTATAAAATGACTAAGACATAATTTGGGGTGTTACATCATGCCCATACCATATCACATATATGATGAATACTATGTGGACAATTCTACTCATGCATTTCATCCATGCATCATGGACAATTATATCAATCAGCATAAAATTTCCAACGATCACACATTTCATTTCAACATATTTGCACACACATATATCAACATCAACAAGTCATCACCAATCAAGCAATGACATACTTTGTATCATCTAGGCCAAATTGTGACATAACATGTCCACAAATAGCTTACAAACAAGCCATGAAATGGCCTTATCCATACACAAACTCATCACATGTCAATACATTAAGACTCACATATTGACCTTCAATCAATTACCACCAAGCATGTCACTCAAACTAAAGCAATGATAACTTGATCCTTAAGATCAGTTGTGGCATAGAGATGCCCACAAAACATTCCACACAAGAAGCCATAATTGACCACAAAATAGTTCCGAACTCAATCCAAAAACTAGTCCCCTAATTACTCCAAAACTGGACATTAAACCATTACACAACCTAAGCTTATAGCAACCCTCGAAATGGACCATACTGAGTCATATTGTGTCCAATTTTGATTCAAAAGCCTACATCAAGTTTACGATGAAACTATAATTTCATGGAGAACACTAAATTCAAATTCCCTTTTCAACCGCAAATTAGTCCCAAATCTCGCACAATGTATGAAGTCAAAAGGGCAATGTGGTGCAACTTAAAAATGGACCATAACTCGAGTTATAGAGGTCTAATTTGGGTGATTCAAAAGCCTACATCAATTTTATAGATGCAAATATAATTTCTATTAAGAACACTAGCCCCAATTCCCCATTTTTCCTAACTTAAAATCTATCCCAAAATCTGGACAGTGTATAGGGTCAAAATAGGGCAGCCTGTAGCAGTCTCAGAAAATAGACCATAACTTGAGCTATAGAGGTCCAATTTGGGTGATTCAAAAACTTAACATTAATTTCAAAATTGCAGCTACAATTTCCATGAATGGCACTAGTCCAAATTATCTTTTTTTTCCCAACAAAAAATCAATCCCAAAACCTGGACACAAACAATCAACAACCTAAGCTGTGACAATTCTGGAAATGAAATGGACCATAACTTGAGCTATAGAGGTTCAATCTTAGTGATTCAAAATCCTAACATCAAGTTCACAACTTAAGCTATACTTTCCATGAAGAACTGGACCAAATTCCCTCTTTTTCTAATCGAAAATTAGCCCCAAAAACTGGACATCATATAGGGTCAAAACAGGACACTATTCCCACATCCCCAAACTTTGCCAAACAGCCCATTAGGGCAAAACACAGCCAAACAACCCCTTAGGGCATAAAACACAACCAAACAACCCTTAGAGTGGAAAATAAACCAAATTAGGAAGAATTCATACCTCTTAGAGCATAGAAGAAACTCTAGGAAAACCCGTGGACACTTCCTAAATCGGAAACCTTTGATTTCCCAAACTCATCGCTTGAATCCTCGGTGAAATCCCGTGTTTCCGGTACCCACGCGTAGCCCTCGTCGAGTAGATGAAATTTCTTTCTTGGCCCGACGAATTTTTACCAATGGAATTCCATGATCAAAGAAAGAAGCTTGGATTTTTTTTTTCTCTTGCTCTCTTTCACGTTTTTCCTCCCAGCAGAAATATGATATTTTATGCTCAAAATCCCCTTTTAAACCCCTTTTTGTCAATTTTAAATACTTCGTCTACATCGTATGCGCTGTGTACGACTTATTCGGTCCGCTTATCTCAAAACAATTTATTTCGTCTTAAGTTTCAAGTTTAATTTATTTTAAATGAATTTTACTTAATTTATTTTATACTTTCGAGATTTTTCTCAAAAATCCCATTTTTGGGGTCTACCAAGCACCCGATACCCCAAAAATTGTGAAAATCCGATCGTCTTAGAATTTAACGAAATTCGTCTGGGTAACTAGATTTTGAGAGACGAATCCAACGGCGATGTTCATTTTATCATCCAAGATCTAGAAAAATTTCAATTTTGCAACTTGTACTATAGTGACAATTTACTATTTTGTCATTTTTCGGAAAAATTCAAATTTACCTGGGTTTTACAACGCCACATCTAGCCCAAGTGATATATTAAATCTTGTCCCCGGGTTCATTACTCATCAGTTATGCACCCGAAGACACTCTTCATGACATTTTCACTATGACCAAAGATTCATGAGTAATGGTCCTGATAAGAGGCCATATGTATACTCTCCCTTTATTGGGGGTGGTGAATCATTTGTTGGCTACTCAATTACCTTCAAACACCTCAAGTTGTACTCAATCATTGTAAAACCTCGGAAAATAAGAAATTTTCAAAAAAAAAATTGCACAATGATAATACTAATAATAAATTGCCATAATGGTTTAGGGAAGCGTAGAAAATTCTCTAGATCTTGAATGACGAAACGGACTGCACCGTTAAATTCGTCTCGCAAAATTTAGTGACCTAGAAAAGTTTCGTAGAATTCTAAGACAAGCAGAATATTTTACGATTTTTCTCAAGTGATAAGTCGTCATCGATCATGGACGAGATTTTTACGAAAATCTCAAGTCGTGAAAATGACTGGAAGCGTTTATTTAAAAATAAAGTGAACCGAAATCAATAAATTTTTTTTGGGTAGAAATGAACCCTAATTTATGCACATGGTACCCACATTCAAATAATAATATAATAATAATTATAAAAAAAGAAGAAGATAAAAACGAAAATATCCAAAGGAAGGGAGATGTGCGTTAGAGTGCTGAGAGAGATTTTTATTTTTATTTTTTATTTTCTTCATTTTTTCTAGATTTCACTAAATTCGATCGTGCGTTTTCTTCGACCGCGTTAAGCTGATCCACGTACGAGGGCTACGTGTGGACACCAAAATCTTGAGTTTTGTCAAACTCCACGAGGTAATTTTCTTATTTCTTTGTTATTTTTGAATTTCAGCGCCATTTACCTACTTGATTGGCTTAGAGATTCGTGAGACTGTAAATTTCACTCCCAATTCTTGACCGAGTGTAGAATTTTTAGAATTCACCATTTTCTACGTTGAATTCTGGACTGTTGACGCTCCCAGCTGAATTTTCGAGACTCCAGTTCAGATTAGCCTGTGCCAGCCAGGACTGCTTTTCGAAGTTTCTGAACAGTTCGTTTGTTTTGATCTCCTGACCGATGCTCCTGTTTTGTGGTGTATTTGGTATCCCACAATTCGTGGACGAACCGTGAAGGGACCAAGAGGTGCCGTGTCTTATGTGGGTCCAAGATTTGGGCCATTTTGTGTGTTATGGTTTTTAAGGACACATGCAGCCAGAGAATTATGTCGATGCATGCACTCATGTATTAACGTGATCGCATGAATGTAAATTATATAAAAATTATACTGTCCTATGGTGTATTAATGTTTCATGAAGACCTGTATACATGTAACATGAAGGAGAATGCATTTTGGCATCATGCATTTCATATGCATGGTCACATCGCATCGGCCTGTGTGTGGGTGTATGGAGATCGTTATTCACCATTTCGATGAATGAGCGTGAGCTCCTGAAATGGGACAACATTCAAAATTGAGACTCACGGCCAGAGTAAAATAATAATAAGAATAAATCACGTAGTTCGTGAAGCAAGATGGGGCAATCCTCTGTGGTGAAAGACCCAAATTTTATTCTCGTTAGGACATATGGATCAAGCAATGAAAGTTCGCTGAACTACATGTCATAAGCCAATGCAAGGAGACTCTAAATTCAAAGTGAACCCAAATAAACACACGTGGATTCGATAAAATTAAAATCGAGGATTTGTCCAATGGTTTGTCATCAGTTAAATACCATCAGAGCTGGTTTCACACTTGGAAATTACAAGTGGGGAGCTCACTGGGACTCGTGCCAGAGCATGAGTGTCTGTCTCATGTATGATTACCAAACATTCCACATAGATCAGATTATTTATATGGAATATGGTTCGATGTTCATATTACTTCATTTAAAGTAAAGACTCTTGTAAGAGAATTTTTCTACTGGGCATTGCTCATCCTCGTTTGGACCCCTTTCAGTAAATTTTGCAAAAAGGTGGAGACTACAATCCCACGAGAGGCCGTGATTATGAAGAAGGCCTATTACGGCCTTGATGCATGTAAACGAATTGTAATTAAATTCTTCGACTATTGTATAAATAGTCTAGTATGTAATTATGGTAAGCAGGGACGTGATTCGACTCTATGGATCACAATCGTTAAATTTCATACTTTGACTAAATATGATTGAATGGGTCCTAGCAGCGGACGACGAGGTGGTGCCGTAAAATTATAACAAGCTGTTTAATATATGTTCTATATAAGAGTGTTAAACAAACTCTTATAGATTACCTGTTATACGATTGTATGTTAGGTAGAGCTCGAACAAAGGAGATCAGCCGATTTTGTGGAAATATGGATCCCGATAAATGGGGACACAACCATGTGGCATCTGCAACCGAAATTCAATAAGTCGACGGTTGTCAACGGACCCCCGATCGGGTGTCACAATCATCACCCTATAAGCGACCTCTGAAAAGCAACAAGGAATGAAGTCTAAGTACATAATCAACATCCAAGATATGCACCCAAAGTGATATATTAGATCTTGTCCCCGGACTCATTACTCATCAATTATACACTCGCAGACACTCTTGATCATGACATTTCCACTATGGCCAAAGATTCCTGAGTAATGATCCCGACAAGATGTTATTTGTATACTATCCCTTTATTGGGAGTGGTGAATCCTTTGTTGGCTACTCAATTACCTTCGAACACCTCAAGTTGTACCCGATCATCACCCTATGATCGACCTCTGAAAGGCAACAAGGAATGAAGTCTAAGTACAAAATCAACATCCAAAATATCCTTGAGTACCTCAAGTCTAAAGATACTTGCATCATTGCTATGATGAGATAATCATCTACTTATAATCTATAATCCGTATGATTGTCTCATAGTAGGTCTCTGATGTACTTAACTACTCTTAGCAATCATCCACATGTCAACTCTAATCAACTCATGATCCCAGTTTATAAAATCCACTTCTTGATCAAATTAAGGAGTATGACATATGCTAGTCTATCTAGATAAAAAATGTCCAGTTTCATTGATCTTATGACTAGGGATAATTTAGATACTAACATGGTTGCACATGATATAAATCTTATTATCATGATCTCATCATGATTTCCTTCATGTTATGTTTATGTATTATATACTTCATTAATTCGATTAAGGATTTAAATCAATTCAACGTATGAATATCAAATTAATGAAGATTCCTTTAATAGTAACATAAGACGTACAATAAGTGCTAAAGGTGATTGCCTTTAGAGCACTTCTCTAACAATGATGAAGATCCCAAACCACAAAATGTGGATGAATGTTGACATAGAAATGATTGGCCAACAATGGAAAGAAGCTATGCAAGTAAAATTAAACTTGTTAACGAGACGAGAAGTTTTTGGACCTATAGTTGAAACACCTAAAGGTGTAAAGCCTGTTGGGTTCAAATTGGTATTTGCACGAAAGTACAATGAAAATAATGAGATCATAAGGTATAAAACGCGATTAGTAGTACAAGGTTTCTTGCAAAGACCTAACATTGACTTTGAGGAAACATATTCTCCTATCATGAATGCAATTACTTTTCATTTTTTAATAAGTTTGGCAGTCTCTAAAGGATTAGATATGTGTCTCATGGATGTCATCACAGTTTATCTATATGAATTCATAGATAATGACATATATATGAAAATTCTTGAAGGATCTAAATTGCTTGAAGCAAATAATACAAAGCCTTATAGTATGTGCTCAATCAAATTACAACAATTTCTATATAAATTGAATCTGAACGCATGTAGTACAATTGTGTTAGCAAGTATTGATTGAAAAAAGGGTATATGAACAACCGTATATGCCCGTGCATCCTTATCAAGAAATAAAAAAACCAGATTTACAATTATTGTTGTATATGTTGATGATTTAAATTTTATTGAGATTCCTAAAGAGCTTTCAAAAACAACAAAATATTTGAAAAGAGAATTTGAGATGAAAGATCTTGGAAAAACAAAATTTTGTCTACTTGAGTTTTTGTTCATCAATTATCAAATATTAAGAAAATCTTAAAGCGCTTTCATATGGATAAAGCACACTCTTTAAGTTCTCTAATGGTTGTCTGCCACTTGATGTGAAAAAGACCCATTTTGTTTTTGTAAAAAGTGTGAAGAATTACTTGATCATGAAGTACCATATCTTAGTGTCATTGACGCACTTATGTATTTTACTAACTGTACTCGCCCAGATATTGCTTTCCCTATCAATTTGTTAGCTAGGTATAATTCCGCTCCAACGAGAAGACATTGGAATGATATTAAGCATATTGTGCTATCTTCACGGAATTACTGATATGGGCATGTTCTATTCAAAGGAATCACAACAACAATTGCTTGGATATTAAAATACATGATATATTTCAGATCCACATAAAGCCATATCATAAACAAGTATGTGTTTGATTGTAATGGAACCGCTATTTCATGGAGATCTTTTAAGCAAACAATGGTGGTCTTATCATCGAATCATTAAGAGATTATAGCAATTCATGAAGCAAGTCGTGAATGTATATGATTAAGATCGATGATTCAATATATCCAAGAATCATGCAAACTCCCTTATATAAAAGACATTCCGACAACATTATTTGAAGATAATGTTGCATGCATTGCATAAATTAAAGAAGGTTATATCAAAGGAGATAGAACTAATTAAATACATTTCTCCAAAGTTCTTTTATACACATGAACTCCTGAAGAGTCGTGAAATTGATGTTCAACAAATACGCTAAAATGATAATCTAACAGGTTTATTCACAAAGTCATTACTAACCTCAACATTCAATAAGCTAATATACAAGATTGAAATGCATCAGCTTAAAGATATCGACATGGGGGGGAACATGCTTATGACATGATGTTAGTGTACTATAATTTTTTCCCCTTTGTCTAGGTTTTATCCGACTGAGTTTTACTAGCAAGGTTTTTAATGAATCAGTCCTAACAAATTAAGAACAATCTACATCATCATAAGGATATTGTACTATTTTTCCTTCGCTAGGTTTTATCCCATTGGGTTTTACTAGCAAGGTTTTAATAAGACATATTCTTGATGATGATCATTTAAGGGGGAGTGTTGTAAATAAAGAGCATTCATACGTGCTGAATGACCACATTAAACTTCCATTCATTTGATTTATAAGTAAAGTATATGTATCTTCGTTTACCCACACTTATGAGTGAGTAAATAGAAGATCAACCTATAAAAGGTCCCCCATCTTCATATAATATCATCCCAAAAGAAGAACTTCTATCTATCTCTCTTTCCCTTTCTCTCTCGCTCATTTTCTTCTCTCATTTCTTAATTCTTTCCTTTCTTTTCTCTCTTCTTATATAAAAAAAGAAAAATATATTTCTTTTTATACTTAAGGTTCACATTTTATAATATTTTCACAACATTTATTTATTTTTAGTGAATTGAATCAGTCTTGTATGAACAAAACTTATCTAGATTTTTTTAATGCCATGTTCGAAACGAAACTTATGCAAAATATATTTATTGTCTTTTAATATTGATAGAAAATAATTAAAATTTTGAACCACCTTCGAGATAAAATGAAGACATATCTTTGAAGAATTTTATCTAATTACTTATCAGATGGATGAGATAGCAGATAGATATAAAGTGAGGGAAATTTAGTGTCTTAATGATATCGACCGAACTTGGCTGGAGGTCAATTCACAATGATCCGCTATCTCCTGATGTCATTCTCCAAGAAAACAAGAAACAAAAAGAATTACGGGGCCCGCTCTAATTTCTCCGATGCTTAAGCCACCCTTTCTTCCTGGGTGAAGAGAAGATCAACCGTTTAGAAATGAAGTTTTGTGCATATGTCCGCGCACTTTCATCGATGGGGTGGCCGGGTATTTATAATGGATGATCATGATAACTTCATAGTCGATGATGACACGTAATAGTATCTTTCCTCGTTGAAGGATGATAAGATATTCCTCCCATCGCGGGAGATTTTCTTTCTTTATTGTAAACCGATTATCAAGGGATAATTGATGGGCACACTACGTAAATATCATAATTTCTTCCCGAATGCAGACTGCGTTTTCCTACTACTGATTCCTCGGCTACTAGGACTTTTAAAGGGCTAGCCGGGCCCTCATTTCATTCGCATTGGGATACCATTATGGCCTATCACTAGTAATCGGGCTCATGATCCCGACGTTGGGTCATGGCCATTATTTCAAACCCCATCACCGCCCACCCTTTACTAAAGCCGAGCGTGAGTAAGGGTCAGACGCTTCTGATCGGGACATGTACACCCACGCGGCTACTTAGGCTGGCTCGACAGGTTTATCGCCATCCAACGTCTTGTGACGATGATGGCTTCTCGATTTTCGTGTTTATTTTGGTCAAGGGCTCTAGCTTCCTTAAAAACGCCTCCCTAACCGTTTCAGACTCTTTGCTTCCCCTGCTCGGCTTTTTTGCCTCCCAAGCTTCAGCTTCCTTTTTTTTTCGACCTTTGTCCGACCACACCAGACGCTAAGGGTCCTTGATATCTCACTAGTCGTGTCCCTGCCTTGCTTCCCGGCCTTGGTACGCCTTTTCTCCTCCGTCTTTTGGTTTCGGTCTCACGCAGGCTCTGGGCGTGCGAGTCAGTCTCGCATTTTCTTCGACACCCTTTTTCTTACTTCTAGCCCTGCACTTCCATATGGGTCCCGGTCGCTCCTCTGTTTTTCGGCGACAGGAGTTATCCCGCGAGGTGTCTAGTTTAGGCGGACTCATGAGTCCGACAAATTGGGTCGTGGTGGTTCACAGTGGTCATCTGGAAAGCTCTCATTTCCTCGATAAGGCAGGAAAATTAATGAAATTCGTGTCCTAGCGCTCCGAATATTTGAGGGCCAAGCATACGTAATGTTGAGGCCATAGGCCCCAAGCCGTCGAACCTACATAAGGCGTGAGATCATGACTTTATGGGCCCCGTCGGGATCCAGGTTTGGTGCCATGATGTGCTGACCACCTACGTCGTCCAAGTGCCCAAGATGGTGTGCTTTTTTGAGGTGGCGTTCGAGAATGGCCTCCACTTCCCTTTGAATCCTTTATAAAAAAGGGTTCTCACAAAGATTTAACAAGTTCCGCCTCTTACCTTCCCCAACTTCAAAAGCATGCGGTAGGGTCGTTAGTCGCTTAGTGACAGAGGCCCTGGTGTTCCCATTATTGCTCGTCAGCACTTCTTCGTAAAGGAGGCCATCAAGGCTTTATATCTCCAAGCGCTCCAAATTCTAAGTTGATTATTTCTGACCTTCCATCTTCGCACGCAATCGAAGGAACATTATTTCTGCCGCTGGCCGTTATCGAGTACACTGTAACATCTCGAACATACCCTATCGCTTTCAGACTTTGTTTGTGGTATATTATAAGCTAAATGGAATTTTTCTTGAGAAAACGAGACCTGCACTAATTCGAGCCAAGGGTAAAGTGGTAATTTACCACTCGATGACTTAAGTGTTATAAGATGAAGAGACGGGATTAGATGCAACAGAAAGATGGGAATAGAGATAAAGAGAAACGGGGACCAAAAATGCAATTATGAAAAATTAAAAGTCAAAAATGAGTTTTATTTGAAGGCCAAACATGGCCTTAACTAAACAATTGATTAAAGACCAAATTGGTCTCAATTGAGGGAGAGAAAAACGTAGAGAGAGAGGGGAAGAGCAAAAGGAGAGAAGAAGAAGAGAAGCAGGAGAGAAGAGCAAAGCCAAATTAAGGTAATAATCCTTGGATTTTGTAAGGAACTACATGGGTTTTAAAGCTTTGAATGGTTTTCCCATGCACTGTATAGTTATTACTTGTCTCCAAACCTAGGGTTTTTGCTAGGGTTTCATTCTAAACCAATAATCATGGAAAGTAAGGTGAATAAAACCTTAAAGAGTATAAGCAAAGTATAGAATCCTCCCGTTAAGGATGAATTCATATTAATAGTAGCAAATGAGTTGGGCCGCTAGAACAAACCCTAATCAATCATCACAGCTTATTGTGTATGTCATAACCCATATTAGAGTTGTGTTGGGGGAAATTCATGGAAGATTGTTGAAGAAATATATGTAATTGAAAGAGGATTTTAGTAGAAAAGTGATTATAAGATGACTTTGAAATGGTTTTGAGGTGTATAAGAAGTATATAGTTGAATCGGGGGATCAAAATATGGAAAAGGAGAGAAAATACATTCTGCATTCTCGGTCAAGGTACCGGTACACTTTGAATATGTACCGGCACACATTGTGTTCTGGTCGTTTTTGTCAACATGTACCGGTACATGCTAGATATGTATCGTACACTCGGCTCGTTCTTTCCAGTTTTGACCAGTTTTCGTATTTAATATAACTTACTCATTTCTTATTCGATTTGAGGATCTGCGTAGTCAATTAAAATAGACTTCAAGGAGAACTAAACCTAAAAGAAATAGACATCGTCAAATTATGACTTTATGGCCCAAAATCCACTCGAAGTGGGACCATGTAACCAAATTCTGGTTTCAGTGTTGAACATAGAGAAGTCCGTTGTTTCGGATGTAACTTGAGTTACTTATGTTCGAATTGGGTGATTCTAGTTGAATAGAACTTTAGCACCTTTAGCTTTAAATGATTATAAGGACATAGTGTCAAAATATAAAGTTAAGACTCCCAAAAAAATGAGTACAAACTGTCACTAGAAAATCCAGAAAATGACTAGTTGGCATAAAAATGCCATAACTTTATTTTGGATGATCCGACTGGATTGATTCCAATTCCTAAGTAAAATAGATTCATAGAGGAATAAGAATATATGAATGAGGTGTGATTTCATACACATCATACTTCATAAGTATATGAAGTGCTATGTAATAGCCATGAAACAAGGAAAATATATGAAAATGCAATATGTATAGATGTGTCCAAGAAACATGAATATGATAGGTATAAGTCATAAGATGCGATATATATAGAACATGTCATAAGATATGATAGTTCAGCATGCACTAATGATAGGCACATATGAATATAAGCTTATATGATGTAAACATATGATTGTCATACATAAACGAATAGATGGAACATGATAGACATATAAAAAGTATATGAATAGATGAAGACATGACAGGAATACGTAAATGATATGAATATATGATAGATATACCGAAATGAATAAGATGGAACATGCTAGGAACACATGGTTGAAAGGCATAAATGATAAGAACAATAGAAATAAGCAAAAGATGACAAAGCATAGGAATGAGTACATGTACATGAATGATAGGTACATATATGAATATATGAATGAGTAAAAGCATACATGATAGAAATATAGAAAGTACAGGAATAACTAAATCAGGATATGAAACGCATAAAGGAATATGAATAGATAAAGATATATATATGACTATATGAATACAAGAGTGCATAGATGCATTCATGATATATACAGATTTACATATGATACGTAGACAAAACTTAAATGATAGCAAAGATATGAATATATGTATTATAGAGAAATATGAGAACCGTAATATGAAACTACAGAAATGAGAACGAATACAGAGTAAAGTAATGATAGTATATATTGCATAAGCGATCATGATAACAATAGTTATTCATGCTTATGAGATATGTACGTAAATGCCAAACTTGATCAGTTCGCTAGACCGTAGAGGGATAGATAGGCATGCCCATAGTGGAAGATACAATTGTCGCAAAGATATTCATA
This sequence comes from Tetrastigma voinierianum, assembly GCA_016808115.1. NCBI lineage: Eukaryota > Viridiplantae > Streptophyta > Magnoliopsida > Vitales > Vitaceae > Tetrastigma > Tetrastigma voinierianum. The sequence continues at coordinate 32,529 of JAEQBH010005318.1, read as the reverse complement.
GACGTATATCGAGGCCTGCTTCGTCGATGATATAGATCCCGCTTCGATCGTGGCCCCAAGCAAGGGTCACCACACATTGCAGATCACCGCTCAGACAAGCATAGTACTCTGCATCGAGAAGACATGACATGTGTCACTGCCTCGCATAAATGACTTATACCTTCTATATTAATATGCATGTAGATCATCGTCAGATAAAGGATAGTACCTTCGCACATAGTTTCCCCGTATCCGCTTCTAAGGTATTTGCATGAAACCAAAAAGGAAATGATATGGCAGAAGATAAGGACCCGATATGAGAAATACAAGACTCGCTATGCACGAAAAGCATGACAATTACAAGAACAAGTAGTACAAAGAGTAAATTGAGTATGAAAATAAGTATATGAACACAAGAAAAGTAATAAAGTATACAAAAGCACAAAGTATAGGATAGATAGAATAAGAACGCATAAAATGTATGCTGAAGTATAGGAATAGTACAAAGATAACGTGATATGAAAAGTACAAGATGAACACCTATAATAGGAAAGTATACAATAATAGTACAAGTATGAAAGTGAAGAATGGCCAAATCATAGAATCGAAAGAGATGAAAAGACATAGACTAGAGACATGCTATGTAACTTGACAAAGAATAGGAACATTGAAAAGACATATAACAAGCTGGAAAGATGAACACAGACAAGTATGGGGAATATGTAAAGTATCAAATAGGAATACAGAAAAGTATAAATAGTTGAGATGCTAAAACATAGAAATATGTATTAGAAAAAAGATTGACATGCAATAGGAATATCAGATGATAAGGAATTACGTTATGTAAATATGTCGATATATATAATGCATACGCATAAGCTCAGGATACGCTATCGGGTATCGTCTACGTTTATGTTCCCACTAAGCTGCAGTTTAGCACGGGTGTCCGCAGCACGTACAGAAGACAAGGATAGAGGAAAGGACATTCCACACGTTGTTAGCCGACTGTGAGATAGGTGCTCACCAGCCACGCCCGCACCCGATGTTTCACAGAAAATTTTAAATGTATGTAAACGGACTCTCAGATATGTGTATAAATTGTGATGGACACCACTCCTGGGTGGGTAGTTCTTTGTATATGTACAAATGATTTTGTTATTATCAAATTGTTTGTGCACCAATAGGTACTGTGTACAAACTTCGAGAAAGAACAAAAAGGTCATTGAGAGTCCCAAGACAAAAGATAGTACAAGATAAGATAGATATGATCGCGCCCCGCACTTCTGGTATTGATCCGCTAATCGGTCACGGATCGGGCGTGACAACAATCCCTTTGATCGAGGACACGCATGCCTCGCCAGCGGACTACCCCCTCGAGAACTTACGGAACTCTCCTTCGCCTCCGGTTCGCCCCGTTTTCAAAGGTCATGATATTTATTACATTGCTTCTGGGTCGCATGGCCTTTAGTGCTCAACCGATCTCGCCTCGAGGACGAGGAGGTGGGGCTTAAGCTGGTGAAGTGCGCCCTGCGTGCCTATTCCGAGCTCATTAGCCTGAGACCCCGACCGGGCCTAAAGGCGAGGCCTCGCCCGACTTCCTTTCCCCGAGATCTTCCCTCCGCATGAGGCTCCCTTTGCCTCCCGTGTCTTCCTACCTTCCGCTTTCAAGCCCCTTATCGCGGCTTCCACATGGGGAGAGCCGTCCCGCTGAGGTGCTGGCAAAGATAAGAGAAATGAACTAAGCCCCGAGCCGCAGGGCCGCCTCTACTCCGGTAAGATCCTAAAGGCGGGAGCCTCTTCCCGCCTTCGGTCTCCGCTGGGCCGGGAGACTCTTCAGGAGGGCGCTGAGCCCCTCGCTGGAGGTTCTTCCTATTTCACCGAGTCCCATGTCGGGGGGGCGCCCCTCCCGCAATGCCGATGAGGTGACGGGGAAACGGATAACCCTTAAGGCTGCTGTGATGAGGACTCTTCGCTTTCTCGCGCCGAGCTCGCTATCGCTACCCATCTCGCGCATCCGACCGGGGAAGGTGCATGCCCTACCGGCCGAGGAGGCTATACTCTTGTATCAGTGGAACCGTCCGTACATCCAAGTGCTTTCATTGATCTTTTTCTTTATTGTTTCAGCTTCAAGAATGCCATGGTTTCTTTTTTTTTCGTGTGGCTACTTACGCGAAAGGCCTGGGCAAGGAGGCCAATCTTACCGAGGGCCCACCAGTGGCGGCAAGTCTTACAAGGCTATGCGTTGCTTCTCGACCTCCGAGAGGGTCGGCTCCGTCATAAGGGACTTGACTGAGGAACTCAGAAGACAGTCCGGGACCAAGCATGCTTCAAAACAAGTAGGGCTGACCGAGGATAAAGAAAAGTAGAGGCCTGACACGCCAAGGTCGGGCCAAGATGAGCCGCGATCGCCGCAGAGGAAGCATAGTTGCTAAGGGTGACTCAGGCCAAGATAATGACCTTAGAGCCGGGCTCGCCAAGAGGCCCGAGGTGGTAACCTGTGAACCCTCGACTGAGGAGCCCGACTGGGCCTGATGGACCCGCGAGGCGTGAGGCTTGGCTAGCCTGAGGGGCGGCGGGATAGCAGAGTTTAAAGATGAGGCTCCACCAAATGGGCTTCCCGGGTGGCTCGCTTCAATACTGGGCTCCCGAGCTTTCCTGCACTCCAGAGTTCAACATCTAGCTTTGATGATGAGGTCAAGGATCCGTCCGAGGCCGAGGTCGATGCGGGCGCCGAGGTTTTAAGGTGGCCCCGATCGTGCCCCGCCCGGTGATCCTAAGCTCCTCCAGGCTGGGCCTTCCGCCTCGCCACTGGGCCCTCCTCGAATTCTACTTCCACAAGCCTGGGCCCGACGCCGCCTCAGGGCTTTTTTTTTTTTTTTTAACTCACAGATCCCGGTGCGAGTCTCGGCTTTTGTATTGCTTCCGATCTTTTTACTCTTGTTGATATACCAAGATTCATCGACACTCTTCTCTCATTTTCTTTGCTTTGTCAATCTTGAGCGCTTGTCTCAGCCACGAGGTCTTCCTTGTGCAAATACACTTCTAATACGCATCCGAATCCACCCGGCTCCTAGGCGCTTAAGGCCTTCCTGAGCGCCATGCTCCGCAACTCGAGCCACTCGGGGCCCTAAGCTTCGCGGCCCGTGGCCTTCGCCTTCCCGAACCGTTCCGAAATCGAGCCACTAGGCCCCGGGCGCCTAAGACCTCCCGAGCCGCGGCCCCATAAACTGCCACCGGGCCCCGGGCGCTAAGACCTCCCGGCCGGCAGCTCCGCGCACCAAGCCACCGGGCTCCCGGGCGCTAAGACCCTCCCGACTTCGAGCTGTTAAGCCCGGAACTCGTACACCGGCTCGGGCGCTAAGACCTCATAAGCCGCTAAGCTCCGACCGAGCTACCGGGCTCCCCGAGCTAAGACCCTCCCAAGCCCAACCGGCCATCGGGCTCCCCGGGCGCAAGACCCTAAGTCGTTGGGCTCTACAAACCGAGCTACCGGGCCTCGGGCGCAAGATCCTCCCGAGCCGCGCTCCCATAAACCGAGCCACCGGGCCCCGGCCCCGGGCGCTAAGACCTCATGAGCCGTTAAGCCCGGCGAACTAAGCTATCGGGCCCCGGGTGCTAAGACCTCCGCTTCCGCAACAGCTTATCGGGCTCCCGAAGGCCAAGATCTCGAGTCAAGTAACTCTACAACCGAGCTTATTGGGCTTAAGACCTCCCGAAGTTGTTGAGCTTCGTGAATCGAAGCATCGGGCCTTAGGTGCTAAGACCTTGCCGTTGTTCCGCGAACCGAGCCACTCGGGTCCTCCTGGGCGCTAAGACCCTCCCCGAAATAAGTATTCGCGAACCGAGCTATCGGGCTTCGGGCGCTAGGACCTCCGAGCTATTAAGCTCGAACCGAGCTGACAGTTCCCGGCGCTAAGACCTCTGAAATAAGTAAGCCTCATAAATTGAGCCACTGGGTTCTAGGAGCTAAGACCTTCCCGAAATGTTAAGCCCGCGAATTGAGCCACTGGCCTGGCTGTGAAGATCCTCCCAGCAGCCCGCAACCGAGGTACTAGGCCCCGGGGCGCCAAGCACCCCACTCGAAATGCTAGTTAAGCCCTCGTAGATCGAGCTATCGGGCCCCGGGCGCCACCCTCCTGTCGCTAAGCCCGCCGAACCGAGCCACCGGGCTCGGGCGCTAAGACCCTCCCGAGTCGCAAGCCCGCGAACCGAGGCACCGCCCCGGGCGCCAAGACCCTTCGAGCCGCGCTTCCGAAACCGAGCTACCGGTTTCCGGGAGCTAAGACCCGCCTTCCTTCCTCGGGTGCCGTGGCTTTAATGCGGATCTATGGAGAATCGACCCGACACGCCGACTTCCCAAGCGTCCCGCTCTTTATAAATAAACGCATCCTTCCGCGTGGTACCGATGCTTCCAACCTTCGCCCTTTCTTCGCGTATCCGAGTCCGCGCATGATGAAGCGCCAGTGGCCTGGGTCATCACCGCATGGGTCTATCCGTGATCGTGGGCCGATGTTTGTGTCGCGGTCTACCACTTGTGAGTTGTGTTTTTCCCTAGTTCCTCCCGTGGAAAGTCAGGTTGTTCCCTACTACGCCCAATGATGGAACTATGCTGTGGAACGTATCTCCGTAGGGGGCTGTGTGCTTCAAAGAACCTTTTAAGTACCGCTTCGTTTTCTTCCTCTTCTTCTTTCTTCTCTTTCCTCTTATCTTTCTATCCCTTCTCTCTCCCTCTCCTCTTCTCTTTCTCACTCTCTCTTCCTCTCTTCTTTTCCCTTTCAGGTTTTTCGCCTTGACAGGTGTCATGTGAAGAATTGCCAAGAATCAGAATGAGATGCAAAGAAAGGGATTTTGTAACTTTTCGAGGTGGTCAGAACTCATGTAATGAAAAATTTGTATTTAATCAGAGATCCTTTCAAATAAAGAACAATTCACAATCACGCACTTCTTCCACCTGCATCCCTTCTCGAGCCGAGCTCCGCTTTATCATTATAACTTATCGTTTCGCCCATCATAACATTAAACAATCAAAATACAGAGTGTTATTTGAAATCAAGACGATTTGATCTTTATTACGTGCTACGTTTCGGTGTCTTATGGTAGAACCGCTTGAGGTGTTTAGCCCATGAGTGGGGTAGGTTTCCTTCTTCCGTCGAGTTCATACGCTGTGCCTGATTATACGAGATACGATGTAGGCCCTTCCAATTAGGGAACCCACTTTCCCGCCATGTGCGGGTCCTTCCTTACAGCGTAAGTTTTAACCAGTCGCCTCGTCAGAATCCCGGCTCGACCCTTTGGTCATAATATCTCACTGCCTTTCCCCGTGCGGATAGTCCTCCATACGCTTTAGACCTCGCCGCATTTTTCTTCTAGAGATCCAAGTTTAGCTAAGGGCCTCTCGTTGTGTTTGGTGTTTGCTAGTTCAATCCCCGTGATTTTGGGCCGACCAACCTGAGCTATCGCCGCAAGCCAAAGGCCGAGCACAGTGGTTTCCCCGAAGCCATTGACTGTCAGAAGCTCAGATGCCCATAATACTGGGAGGTACTTTACCCATTTTCCTTGTGTCTTCCAGCCGTTTTCGCACGCTTTGAAGTCCTTATAATAATTTCCGCCGCTTCATCTGATCACAGATGAACTGGGACGAGTAGTAGTTCTCGATTCGTAGCTCAAACAGAAATCCATGAACTTAGGATTGCCGAATTGTTTCCCATTATCGCATACAGGACCTCGAGATTCGAACTCCAGATATTATAGAACGCCAAACGAAGTCAAGGCGTATCTTTCATATGTGATTGTCGCTAAGGGTTCTGGTCGCCATTTGCAAAATAGTCCAATACCATAATGATAACTGCACAACTTCTTCCAATGGGTAGGTCCCAATATGTCTAGCCCCCATCGTTAAAAAGGCCAGTGGGCTCAGGATCGACGCCAAATGCCTGGGATGAGATGAGAGATCTTCGCATGCCCCGACAAGCTTCAGATTTTCTAACCGCCTCTATCGCTTCAGCACAGCCGCAGTACCCTCTGCCTCACTGTTTTCCCGCCAAGGTCCGAGTCTACGTGCTGCTACATATGCCCTCGTGTACTCCCCGAGTATGTAGTCAGCTGCCTTCCTTCCTTACGCACTTAAGAATGGGCGAGAGTAATTTCGCTATAGCGTCCCCAATGAACCCGTGAATCTCGCCAACCCCGCTCCAGCCTGACTCCTTCGGGCCGCTCGCACGTACCATCCACTCAAGTAATCCCATACGGGTCCATCTAGCCCGATTCTGACATCAAGACGAGACTCAATGGCCGATGCTTACTGAGGGATTTGGAAGGTGCTCGATAGGTATCAGTCTGCCCAGGTCTTCTTGTGAGGCTGTCGCCAGTTTTGCTAAGGCATAATCTCGGGAATTCTCTGCTCTTGGCACATGTTTGACCTAAACTCGTAGGAACTTCTTAAGAAACTCTCGCACCTTTTTGAGATATAAGATCATCTTCTCACCTCTGGCCTCGTAGGAGTCTTCTATCTGCTTTACCACCAGTTGAGAGTCGTTGCTCACCTCCAGCTGATCTGCTTCCATGAAGTGGGCGAGGTTAAGTCCAACTATGATAGCCTCATATTCGACCTCATTATCGAGGCTCAGCCGAACTGAGGGCGTATTTCTCAGATCCGTCTTGTCTCGCAGAGGTCAGATCACCCTCGTGACCGCCTTTACGTTAAGGCCCGCTTCACGATAATCCTCGATGGGAGGCTCAAAAGCAATGGCAGCCTCCGTAGACTATGTCGAGTGAATTCAATATTGAAATCTACCAAGATCCGCCTCTTTACAACCGCCTCTGCCAGACTGATGTCGACCACTAAGCTCTATAGCCCACTTTATCAGCCTTCCAGAGGTTTTTGGTTTATGTAGTATTTGCTTCATCGGTTATTCGGTTGGGACTTCGACGGTATGAGCTTGGAAGTAAGATCATAGTTTTTTGGATGTAGTTTACCAACGCCAGGATCAGCTTTTCCATCTTTGGGTACCTCTCCTCCGCTCCCCAGCCTCCGACTACAATAGTGCATCGGTTGTTGCACTTCTGCCCCATTCTTCTTACCAGGCGGCACTAGTAGCAAAGTTTGAAATGGCTGTGCAGTAGAGCGAGGAGTTCTTCCTAAGGCTTACTAGAAATCTGGGAGGTTTAGGTAGTTTCTTGAGTGCCGTGAACGCTCCTCGCAATGTACATCCCACCGAAGGCCTTTTAGAACCCGGGAAGAAAGGCCGACATTTGTCACTCGGCCCTGGGAGCATGAAGCGGCTCGGGGCCGCAGCTTATTCTCCTTGTCAGGCATTGAATGTCTTTAATATTTGAAGGAGGCAGCATATCAAGCACGACCTTAATCTTATCTGGGTTTGCCTCTATTCCTCGGTTGTTGACTATAAAACCCAAGAACTTCCCGGCATAGACTCCGAAAGCGCATTTGGCTAGGTTTAACTTCATATTGTAGCTTTTCAGACTCGAACGCTTCTATTAAATGGGTTATGTGGAGCTCAGACTTTTACCGATTTTACCAGCATGTCGTCTATATATACTCCATGATGTTCTGATTTGTTTCTCTGAACATCTTGTTTACTGTACTGGGTAGGTGGTTTCCCTTGCGACTTTCGGCCAAGGGCATTACTCGATAATAAAGAGGTTCCCCGACCGATGACAAATGAGGTCTTCTTGGTTGTTTGGGGTCCATACCGACCGTCAGAATGCATAGCGCCCATGAAGTCGAGGAGTTCAGCGACCGCCGCGGGCGTCTAATATGAGATCAATCCGGCGTGTGGGTCATCCTTTCGGCGTGCCCTCGTTGATGTCTGTGAAATCGATGCAAAGCCGCCACTTGCCGTTTGCTTTTTTGACGAGAACAACGTTAGCCAACCATTCAGGGTACTCTACTTCTCTAATTGCCTTTGCTTAGAGGAGCTTACCGACCTCTTCATTAATCGCCTTTTTTTTTGTGGGGCAAAACTCCTTCTCTTTTGCTTGACCGGCTTAAAGGAGGGATTGACGTTCAACCTGCGGTAATCACCGTCGGCCGAATTTTCGCCCCATGTCTCCTTTTCCAGCGAATTCCATGTTCTCGCTTCTGTAAAATCCGATGAGAGGGCTTCTGATGCCTTCCGCTAGTTTAGACCTTATGTAGACGAGGTGTTCGTCGGCTGCCGTCGCATGTGCCTCTAATTCTTCCGGGCAGCTCCGGTGGTTACTCCTGCCTCGCATGTCGAGTTTGTCCATATAGATACGACCGTGTTTTTAATAGTTTCATCGATCGAATAACATTCCCGGCCATACGGTTTCCTGACCATTCCTACTCCATTTGCAGTTGGAAATTTGATGACCATGTGATAAGCGGAGGGAACGGCCCTATGGTATCGAGAGGGCCTACCTAGGCAACATGTTGTAGTCGACGGGCTTCTAGTATGAGAAATCACCACAGAGTCGCATGGGTGTCTCTCAAAGTGAGCACTAGTTGTACCGACCCTGTAAGACTTTTCCGAGAACCCACATAGGCAAAGGTTGATTGGCTCCAAATCTTCTCCTTCCAATGCCCATTTTGAAGATGATGCTATTGAAGCCTGTCGACATAAGGACCCTATGGACGTTTTATTGGCTGGTTATGGCCTTTATCACATAATGTTATGGATGTGTTTGTTTTCCATGTCGGTCCAGTGTTATGTAGTATCCAAATTGAGGTAGTTTGATATTGTTTGTACTTAAGGTTTCTCAGACCGATATTGCCATGGGCCTTCCGGCAGCTCGACTTCCACCTCAACCTCCAGATTATACGAATTTATCCAAGAACAAGTAATGTTCTTCTTCTTCGTACTTCGATGAACTGGTCATCGGGACGAGGCGGCGGTGGTCGACCGCCCGCCTTTCGAGGCCACGTGAATGGCTGAGATGCTCACGCCTGATCAGGCATTCAATCTCCTCTTAGCTGGATGCACTATCCGTTCTGTCCATGACCCTTGTGGAACTCAATGATTTGGTATCGTCTCTTTAAATCCGGTCCGATCAACCTGATGGTCACCTCAAACCTTTCAGTGTTGTACTTCAAGGTGAGACTGATCGAGGTCACAGAGGGGTGTATCACGAGGTGTCATCACACGCAGCCTCAGTCGAGGTGGTCCCCGCGATCCCCCGGGACTTTCCTCATTCATCGAGGACCGCTTCTCTGCTTTCTCCGTCTATCTGTGGATCCATCCCGTCAGACATGTCTTTCGGCTTCGCTCTCTTTTTCGTCGCCTTTCCTCGGGAAAGGTAAGAGCTTTGGTTTGCAGGAGGGCTTCTTCACCGCTATGACATTCATGGCAAGGACTCACCATGTCGCCTGAGGGTTCTCAGATGAGAACATTAGGCCTTCACCGCACTCACTTTGCAAAGGAAAGGCACACATAATTCTGCTGAGAATATCTACCTTCAATGACTAAGAACCTTTAGACCTCAAAGCTCCCGGAGCCTGCTTTATGGTCGGGTAGATAACTCGCCTTCCATATCGTCCTTGTTCCACAAAGTGAGAGACGAACGCGAGAAAGCTCATGGAACGACAGATGGAAGACGCGGAGTCTCAACCAGCGTTGGCTTCGCCTCCTTGGGCAGGTAGGCGAAGGCTCTACATCGCACGGGTCCCGACATCCAGGCGCTCCAGCATATGATTTTAGATGTGCTGGAAAGTGGTCTATGGGGTCTTTGTTCCGCCTGGGACGCCCGGACCACAGATTCGAATTTTCATGGAAAGAGGCGCAAAGACCCCTACCGTGACGAGGATCGCTCACTCACCAGTACCCAGCGTGAGATCGGTCACTTACTCGCCTTCCCTTCATGCGTGGCTGATTCTTTCTCGATGTCCTCGAACCCGCCTTCCCACGACCATTCCTCTGCCTCGATAAAGGACGGCCCATCTACAGTTCCTCTTTTCCCCGCCTCTCCTCATCCGGGCCCTCTTCGAGGTCGGGTAAGGATCAGCGCCCCCGGGTGTGGTTAAGTCTTTCTTTATCCGCCGAGGGCCGAGGTGTTGCTCTCGTAATAGGACGGCCTTCGCATCGCAGTTTCTGGGCGCGGCCGCCTGAGTTGCCAAATTCTTTCTGAACGCGCCGGTTGGTGATGTGGAGCGCCCACTGGCCCGGCCGACCGCATAGCTTAATGTGCCTTCTGGAGGCCGGCTGTCCACGCTACCCGGCCATGTTCGCATCTAGATTACGCGTGGCTCGCCAGGTTTCGAGCCGATACCATCGGGCCGAGAGGTCCACTTTATTTGTAAAGGAACCGCTGCTCCGCTGCATCTGCCACATCAGATTTACTCTTCAACCGAACCGGGCTGAGCGTGCCGGAACGCTTGGCCGGCCCACTGCCTCTGACGCTAGCTTTTGAAAACAAGAAATAAAGGCGGCTCGCCTACATTTCTCCGCCATGTTTGCCGTCCTTCCAGCAAAGAGAATATCACCTACTTTCTAGGAAGGGTTGCGGCATATACCATTTTCACCATGGTGCACCATTATAAATGGATGATCCGCCATACCCTCCAGCTAATATGATGACACAGACAGTGGTATCTTTCCTTGTTGGTATATTGTTCTTCCTATCGGGTAGAGATTTTCTTCCTTTTTTATCGTAAACCAACAATATGGGATAATTGACGGGCAATAATGGTAAAAACATCCCACTTACCATTGGTGGAGATCGGGTGTTTTCCTCACTACGGATTTCGGGCTACGGACTAAAGGATGAGCCAGTCTGCTTCCGAACACCCGCATTTGGGGGATGTACCAACATGGCCTTAACAGCACTCGGCCCATTTTAATCCCACTGTCAGGGCTCAAGGCCTCGGGCTTCTGCGCGCCTATTATTTCAAACCCCATCAGCCCATTTTTTGTTACACGAAAGGCCTTTCGTGAGAAAGAAAATAGAGGGAAAAAACAGAAACAATCAAAGAAAAAGTTTAAACTTAATAAATTAATTATATATTGTCATTTTAACCTATTTCATTTTCTATTATATATAACGACGTAAATTCTAGTAAATTTTGATGAAGTTTGATTATATCGATTATTCATTCTTTCATAAAAACCAAATAACACATGATAAAATCATTTTCTTAGTATTTTTCTTCTAGTAATTTATGCTCCAAATGGAGCCTTGGTAAGAAACAAAATATAGAAGAAATAGAAACAAAAAGTTACAATTCTAAGGAAATAAAAAAATAGGTTCAAATTTAACAAAGTAATTCAATATGTTTATTCAAACTCATTTTATTGTTTATCTCTATTATCTAAGGACTAACAAATCTAAAAATATATAAAATTTTGAAAAATTTTTATTTGATTTTATATTTTTCACGGTAAAACCAAACATGAGAAAATTATTTTTCTTATTATTTTTTTCTTTCCTTAGTACTTTGAACCTCGGCAAAGACTAAGGAAAATAAAATAGAGAAAAAAAAATGAAATGAAAGAAAACTTGAAGAAAAATAAAAAAAAGGTTTAAAGTTAATAAATTAATCTTATATGTTTATTCAAACTCATTTTATTTATTTATTTCTATTAAATAATGATTAAGAAATTAAAAATATGTAAAATTTTAAGAAAATTTAATTATTTTTAGTTTAATTTTTATTTTCCACATGGAATCATCAAATATACAAAATCATTCTTCTTAATATTTTTTTTTCTTGACACTTTTTGGTTTTAAATGGAGCCTAATTTAAAAGTTTTATAAAGACTAACAATAAAAATTTTTAATATTTAGAAGGGCATGGATAAGTATATAGATGCTGATGCAAAGGAAAAAAATTTTAGGGGTATTCCAGAGGCTTCAGGCGGAGAGATACACGCCAAATGGAGGAAAACGGGGTAAAGACTATTCCCATCTTTGAGGAATGAGGATGCCACCCTTTCTCTGTTAACCTTCCACGCCCTTATGTTACTAATTTTATCTGATTTTGATATGAAAAAACATAATGTGAAATTGTAAAGCGGCGATCCAGAGATTATGGGCCGGGCCACTCCTCCAATACGACAAGCACAACAATACTTTAAAAGAAAAGCAAGGAGGCAAGATAATCAATCATATACCTTACTCGCGACCTTCTAATTTATAGACTGCTTCAAATCTTTGTTCTTATTTTAATAAGACATGCTTTTCCTTTATTAAGGACTATATCCTTTAAGTGATAAAGATCCGTTTCTTATTAAGGCTATCTCTAAGGATAAGATCCGCTTTTCTTTATTAAAAGGATAAATTCACTATGATAAAATATGTTTTTCCTTATTAAGAATTATCCTTCTAAATAAATGATTTAGAAATTAGGGAATTCAGGGATAAATATCTACTTTGTGTATTTTCCTATAATAAATTTTATACGTTAGACGGCCGACCTGGAGGACTCGGACAGACTGCTCTAGGACTCACCGGCTTGGTGGGTTCCCCATGTGGTTTCACACAAGGCCGTCTTACGAGACAAAGCCAACACGGCTGAAGCAGGGCACTGCCCATTGAAGACGGCCAGCCTAAAGTCGGCGATACTCACACCTTCTTTCTTAAAGAGAAAATGATTTTTGTTTGTTAGAGAGAAATGATGATTTTTTAACCTTTGTTTTCTTCTCTAAATTTGGATTTTATTTTTCAATAAAATAATTTTTTGTGTTTTGCCATCTACTTTTTGCGATGAATAGTTGTATTGTCGATGATTAATTTATTCATGTGTTTTCATATTGATTGTTCAAATTACAAAATTCGATTCAATTGAGTCATTAGATCAAATTATGTTCATCAATAGTTGCAGATTTGAAATTTTAGATATTTTTTTTATTGTCAAATATGTAGGCTTTGAGTCGATCCGTTTTGCTATTAACTTGGATGCTCGGTCATCCTATAAAAATTTTAACACTTTTGATATTGTGTTTCTATTCATTGATTTACTAACATGAATCAATAAATTTATTTCTCTTGAAAAAAATGAATGAATTTTATTAACATTTGATTCTACGCTAAAGAAGGGATTCAACGAATTCTCCCACATGACAAATTTATGTTCATAATAAGGGAATTTCATTATTAGGGGTTTGAAACATTGGAATGAGGAATGAGAACCAAGAATTCATTTCTATTTAGTTTAAGAATCTTCCATGAGAATGATTGTTTATTTCCATTCAAATGTTTAATAATATTAGGAATTGGAATGAAAAATGAAATAAATTGATAATAATACCATATCACTTATCACATAATTTAAAGTAATTTTTATTTTATTTTCATTAATAAACTTATATATTTTTACTAAATAATAATAATTTAAAAATAACCATAAAAAATCATACAACATGCATGCTTTTACTTCTTCCATTTAAACAGAGTATTAAAAATTTTATAAGTCTGAGTTAGAGAGAGAGAGGAGTATATATATATATATATATATATATATATATATATATATATATAAAGTGGTATATATATATATATATATTTATTTATTTATTTATTTGTTTATGGAAATAAATAATTATTTTACTTGATAAACAAATGTTCACATATAATTTTTTAATCATCACTAAAATAAAGATATGTTTTTGGAAGCTTTTATGATTTATGATTTTAATATAGTAAAATTATTTTGTATTTGTTAAGGAATTAAAAACTAAATTATTTTCAAGTTATTATGTACTGACTTATCAAGATTGAAATTAATAAATATTTATGAAAGCAAATTTATAGATTTTTAGTTTTAAATTTTTTTAAGGAGAATGAAAATTGAGAATTCTAACTCATCTTCGGTGTGTTTACATTTTTTTTGAAAGTATCAATTCTATATTTTATTTTCGTTTAGCTTAGAGCATTAGACAAAAAATTAAATATTAAATAATAATTTTAAGCTTTTATATATAATTTTTCCTTTCAAAAAAAAGTTTTTATATTTGTTTTTAAAGAAAGGTGAAATGAGAAAACCTATATATCTTATGAAATGAAATCCTAATCTTATTTAGAAGTAGGATTTAATTCATTTTTAAATTAATTTTCATACCATTCCTCTTAGTTTAATTTAATGGGTCCACCTCTTTACCCCCATGTTCCAAGCAAAGCCGGAAAGAAACTTAGCAAGCAAATTTATTATTCAGCCATCCAACAAAAACAAGGAAAAAAAAAGTTGCATCCAACCAATCATCCTAGAAACAGAAACCAACCAATCATCCTAGAAACAGAACACATTATTCTGTAAGCACACACTTCAAACAATGACCGAGCTGCTGCGGCATTCAGACAGCATGTCCATATAGAACTGGCACTTGCCAGCCATCAGCTTCCTTGTTGCTGTATTGTTCAAACAAACAAGAAAAAGGAAGAAAATAAGTTAAATAGACTCACAGCCTACGAAAAGGACGCATCGCACCTTGCACAGATGCATCTTAATTTTAGCAATTATCAACAATCAATCCGGTGACACACCTCAGTCAAAACTCTGTCGTTCTACCCCATATCTAAACTTTTAATAAAACCGCTAAGCTCAAAATGTTCGGCATGGTACTAAATGATCCTTAATTGCCCAGCGAGATTTCGCTAACATTGTAAATCAGCCTGTATATTAACTCGGCAAAGACTCTGACTGCCGCAAGAACTGCACAAACAAATAATGAGGGAATTAAATGAAGTCAAAAACAAAATCAGAAGGAATTAAAAGAAGTCAAGAGTGGTATAACACATCTCGAAGGCCTAGACTGAGTACTTACAGGCGCCAGCATCTCCGACACCATTTGTGGCCTTTGTAGGCGCACCAGAAGTAGGAGTAACATTTCAACTCGAGGCATGAGAATCTCACTGCTAAAATCCATAAACCCTGTTAGTGTACAACGCCAAGAACCAGCTTACTTCCTATACATGAACAGAACCAACAAAATCAGTTACAGCCCAAAAACAATAAATAACAAAGTATAGCCACCTGGGTTTTAAAGTGGTCAGGTAGGTATATGCCCATCAAAGACAGCATACAAATTATTTAAACATAGAGAAAAAAGAATCTCAACTAACCATCTACTAAGCTAGAAACCATAGTTCCCATAACGGATCCAGTTCCACCTTGAGCAGTTGCTGGTGGAGGAGTCGGAGTGGCTGCACTTAAACCAACACAGAGTTTAAGGCAAAAAATCAAACTTAATTTATACCTGAATTTAATGCTTAACACCCATGTGATATGTAACCCGGCTACTTCAAATTGAATAATATGATCAAGAGAGAAGAAAAGCATGAATCTAACTGAGGTCTGAAGAGGTGGCCATGAGCAAACTGGCAGATTGTTGCCCAAAAAACAGACAAATTGTTAACTGACAATAAGGATGATAAAGGAAAATCGATCAGCCTTTGTCTCAGACCAAGATTTCAACACGTAATAAGAATAAAAGCAATAAAAGGATTGAGATACCAAACAGTATGATTTACAATAATCAAAGCCTGAAACCAACTTTAGTAAAACAGGCTCAGTAAATTCCATCCAATGAATCTATACTGAAATTGTGACTTTTAACGCTAATTTGAGTGTATGGTGGTAATGGGCCTCAATCTGAAAATAACCAAAATAGCATAAACTTCCAAAGGTAAATGTTCCGATCTGAAAAGATTAAGGGAAAAAACAAACTAAATTTATTTTCCGTTCGCGCCGATTATATGCACCAGCTCCATGCCTTCACCATTTTCTCGGTACAAATGAATATAAAATCTCGTCATCTAGGAAAAACATACAAATAAATAAACAGGTATTTATATAAACTATAGAAAGTGGACAAACTGATCAAAGATTGAAAAGGCGAAAGCAACTGTATTCGATCTCATGCCTCTCCACCATTTTAGCAACCATACAGGATCACAGAGAATGAATATAAATCGTAATTTAGAAACAAAGACAGAACAAAATCAAACGGTATAAACACATAAACAGGCATTTATATAAATCTATGAGAAGGAAAACCGACCAAAACTTTAGTGAAACAATCGTATTCGATCACGTTTCTCCACCTATTTTCGGTGGGCAACCAAATGGATCACAAAATGAATATAAATTGTCAATTGTCATTGAAACAAAGCGAAGAACAAAACGTAAACTATATAAAATAAATAAAATATGGCAGGCTCATATAAATCTTGCAGAAAGCACAATCGATCAAACTTGACAAGAAAAACAATCCAGAGTTCGATCATGCCTTCCCATCATTTTCTGAGAACTAAATTTAATTCAATAAAATGAATATAAACGTCATTTAGGAAACAAACAAAGAACAAAACGTAAACTATGGTAATAAATAAACAGATACTATATAAATGTATGAAAGGCTAAAAATTGATCAAAACTCGAAAAGAAAACAAACATTTAGGCGAATGTTTAGTTATTTTTTCATCAAACGCCCTGCAAACCCACAATGTTAAAATACTTAGATCACTAAATTTCACATATTAAGAATAATAACCCAAACATAAACGAATGCTTAACCTCTAGATTTACCATTGGAAACTGAAGAGAAGCCATACCTCCAGAGCTACTAATGACCCATCTTGGCACAGACTAATTGAAAAATGCAAATGATAATCTTGAAACTTGAAGTATTTATAAAGCTTTATATCACATCTATCCATTTTGTGTTTTCTTCTTACTCAAGAAACTTGATCAGATTCTGATATGTAGTAGTTTTTTTTCTTTGCTAGGTTTGAGGGTGTCCTGGTCCATCCATTAATCTTATTTAAAATGGAATGGATAATATGGATGGTAAAATTTACTATAAAACATAACTGTATTAAATGGACTAAAATTGATTTATCTTGTTAAGCTAAAATATAACTTCACTATCTCAATTTACATGCTGATATATTTGATAAGGATACCTTATTGTTTACTTAATTTAAAATTTACTGTTTTCGTCTTTGTTCTATTATATAAGACAGAATCAAATAATTAGGGTCTGCTTGATAATGTTTAGAAAGTACTTCAGACCAATAATGCTGGCAATACTTTCTTCAAAAAACGCTTTTGAAAGTGTAAAAGAATACTTATGCTTTTAGCACTTGTAGATGAAGGTGTTTTAAAAAAAACACTTCAAAGTTTTTTGAATATCCCAAAGCCACACTGCTGAGAGTGAGCTGTAATATGAGCTGAATTTCATAGCTAAATCACTTTAGTCCAATTTGAGACCGAAATAGAAAATTTAAGATCGAATAAAACCTGTCAATTTATCCAACCCGCTGGTCTTTTGTAGTCCACGCCTGGCTAAGAACTTATCACTTTGAAATTTTGATGCGAATTTTAAGTAGTCTTAACTTCTAGTACTGGAGATTTTCGGGCTACCAGCTCATAAAATTTAGTTATTTTTGGTACTTTGGCTTACTATAAATTTGATAGGGGTTTTAAAAAATAATATTACCACAGAATATATGATCACATAATATTTAATCATTTTATTGAATTGAAATGTATCCTTTATTATTAATTATAAGATAACTCTTAACATTTCTAAAATCTTGTATGAAAATCATATAGTCTTTAAATATTTTCAATATATTTCTTTTGCCATTTATAATTCCATTTTTTATTTATCCTTTAAATTTTATTAAATCATATATGTTTTTTTTTGATAAAAATGAAGTATATTTTAAATAATTATATTACTTAAACTAGTGTTAGTTACCAAAAAATGTTATTTTTAAAATAATTAGCAAAATTTATATTAAATTCTAATTTCTTTTCTTTAATATGATTATTTTTTAGTTGTAAGATGGATTATCTCAAACAAATAAGATATTTCATTATTATATAGTTTATAAGTACTTTTCTAAAAATATTATTTTATTCCAAACATAAATTGAAAAATATGTTGTTAACATCGTAAATTAATTAATAAACGATTTGATAATCAACAACTGATGATGTACATATTTTAAATGTGAAACTTCACATGTTATTACGGACATAAATGAGGTTAAAAACATAAAATTTAGATATATATGAGATTTCATCTGATATTTTGGAATCATTTGTTTTCTCATATATGTTATTGAGAAGGCCTGTATATTATTTATTTTTATTCAGAAGAATGATGAATTTATAAAACAATCTTTGTAATGATTTTTATATTTTAATCGCTTTTGACCCGCAGAACCAAGAACGAATTGATCGTAAACTTAACCCAACAAAATTATCATTAACTGCAGCCTCATTCAGCTTTGTGTGGGGTTTAATGATTGAAAATGCCAAAATGAGTTAATATCTCGCTTATTTCGAAACCCTTACTTGTTTATACTAAACAATGCACATTTTCTTCCTAATACAAATATTTCATTTTATTTAAAAATCCATAATATCATATACTTTAAAATCTGAATAATCTGAAATCTTTTATAAATATTTTTAAAAGATTTGTATAATCATAAAAATATTTTTATAAAATAATATTTTACAAGTTTTTATTAATACAAATTTTTATATATTCCCAGTTTAATTAATCTAAATACTTATTATAATCATGCTGAAGAATTAATATGTTTTTAATAAGAAACAAGTTTATGCATACTATCTACTAGGTTTAAATCTTTTATGTTTATTTATAACTTGGTAAAATAATTATTTTAGGGCTTTTAGTAATACAATATTTAAGGTATTGTTTATCTCATTAATCTACTTATTTTTAAAAGACGAAAAAATATTAGATTTTAGTTTTATTAAGGAAAAACCATTTTATGATCATCTATTTGATTCTTAAAAAAAGTTTATGAAAAAGTGCGAAATCTTAAGGGACAGTTAAATCTATTTAAAATAATTAGAAGGTTCTTCTTCAAAATAACATTTTTGATATTGTGAAAAAACAAAAACATTTTTAAATAATGATTTTGAAAGATTATCTTATGATTTGAAGTTTCCTGAACCAACTTTGCCATTTTGTTTTTATTGTTCTGGTATCCCAATATATTAAAAGAAATTATGAAAATCCAGAGTGATAAACCAAAGACACAATTTTCATGACCAATAACTCATATGTATTCTATAAGGCTATGAGTATAAATATTTTAGTCAGAATTTTGAACAAGATCCAGAAAATTTTCAAATTTAATGATAATTCTAT
Organism: Tetrastigma voinierianum; assembly: GCA_016808115.1. Taxonomy (NCBI): domain Eukaryota; kingdom Viridiplantae; phylum Streptophyta; class Magnoliopsida; order Vitales; family Vitaceae; genus Tetrastigma; species Tetrastigma voinierianum. Next base: position 13,447 of record JAEQBH010005318.1, on the reverse strand, counting down.
GTTCTTAAAACCCAAAGTAGCATACATAATACTTTAATGCAAGGAACTCATGTCTAAAATTTAATTAATTGCAACGAAATCATTAACTCATATATAAAATAAATATTAAAAAAAACACTGAGCAAATCCAGAAAAACTAGATAATTTTGGTAATAATAATTGGGTAATAAAAAACTTATAAATCAAGAATAAGGTTGTAAAAACTGTTTGGCTCTTAATTTTTGATTTAAAAATATGTTTTTAATTGTTTCAGGGCTTTTAACCTACCCGTTAAAATGATATTTTTGAACAAGAATTCTATTTCTTAAAACAAACACTTAATAAAATACCTAATATAAATTATTTTTAATCTTTTTTAAGTCAAAAACAATTTAATATAAATTGATATTTTGAAACACAATCTTATTCTCATTTTCTCAAATCTCTATAAACTTTATTAGTAAATCATAATACATAATTTTTTTCTTTTTATTATCTATAAATTTTTTATGTATTTATATGCATTATAGTTCATGCATACATCTCAGTGCTATGATACCAATCAAAGTTAAATCTGAACTGGCTGTGATTTAAAAGCAAATCAATGGTACTGTGGTGACGAATGGTGCCATTTCAAAAAAGGAAATCATAGTTTGATTAAATCATTGAGGAGTAATTCAATAGTTTTTACATTGATACTAATGGTTAGCTGCTTGAAAAGTCCCTTCTGTCTTTCCTCTCAGATTTTCAAGACTCATCCCTCCTCCCTTTCTTTTATTCTGAAGTAATCTAAAATAAATAATGTGTGCATTTTTACTATTTTTATAATGTATCATCTTGAAGATCAAGTAGATTGCAAGGTATCAATAATTCCATGGTGATCTAATACAACGTAGATGTTAATTACTTTATGAAAGTATTCTCACATCATCAACATAAAAATGCTGATGTAATTATCTAATTATCGTTAACTTAATGTATGATATTAATAAACTCGAATCATCAAGATTTTAATTGAATAAAAAGAAAATCAATCTGTTAATACTGAAAAGGAGGAAAAGATAATACAAACATTCACAAAAAAAAAAAAACATGATTGAGCAGTAAGTTCTAGAACTAATCTAATCATCCCAGCTAGTATAACCAAGACACGTTTTGAGAATGGCGCGCGCGACTTTTGCACGGCACGTTAAGCACCAGCGACCAGCACCGGCGTCTCTTCTATAACAACAGCCCGGTCCATAAGGAGACCGCAATTTGCTGAAATCAGATCCGCGCCGTTGAAACACCGCAAGACAAAAACCAAAAAAAAAAAAGCCACAAGCCCGCCACAAAACAGAAACAAACTATCGTAGATTTTTTTAAATACGTAAAGTAATGTGGCGCAAAACAACGTATGGAAAATAATTCTTTAAAAGGGACCAAAATGACATTACCTCTTACTTAAACTTCAGACCTACACTCATGTTCTAAACTTTCTAATTTAAAAATGTTCAACATGCTCCAGAAGGAAAATGTATGATCCTTAATTGCCTGATGAAGGGTTGAATAGCTTTTTTTAGAGCCAAACAATTTGTTATATGATAACAAATTGTTCCTAATTTAGATTCAAACTTAGACTCAATCCATTTTCTTATAGTTTTTAACATTTAAACATTGAACAGTTTATCATATAAATTAATCAAATTAACCTCAAAGACCGGCCAAGCTTACTGCCAAGAACTGCAAAAACAATAATCAGAAACGGGAATCTTGAAACAATAAGAATATTATTATCCGAGTATCTTTGAAATGAGAACTATATGTGCTCAGTGGAAGTTAAGGAGGAGAGACTGTTAAGTCTCACATCGACAACTCACATCGGACATAGTGAGGACCGAACATATAATCAATTACTCTGAAAGCAATGTAGGCTCCAGCACCAAAGCCAATGCCTGTACAGCAGAACAACAAATTAGTTATTGTGTAAAATAATAACAAAATGAATCTAGCCATCAAAGCATAGCCATGCATTTTTTTAAAAGTTAAACACTTTTTAGTTATAATGTAGTTAATTATCCCCATTATAACTACCCTGAAACTTAAACGCACTATCAAATAAGCTAAGTACGATGGACAGGATAGCATGCAATTTATTTTGGCATAGAGAACAAGAACCGCAACTAACCACTTGGTATTCCCATAACGCTTTGTTTCCACCTGTTCTACTTCATTTTTACCAAGTAAAACAATCACCGAGATCAATTACATAAACTAACTTATGAATTTGAATTGAGTGCCAAAGCTATATGCGAATACAAATCATGGTTGAATCTAAAATTAGACTAACAAGAAGATGGTACAGAAAAGATGAATCTACCTGGCTGTAGAGGGTTAGGCGAAGAGCTGACCTTCCTGCAAAAACGACATTGTGAATTTGGTGAATGTGTGGACGGTTTTTTTACTTCTAATGCCAAGAAATTAGTGCTGTTTTTGGAACTGAGGCTACTCTAAAATCTCAAACTTTTTAATCAAATAAAGTAGGTTCTCTGGTTCTCTTGACAGTTTCCTAAAATCTAATCAGATAATGTCGTAAAAATATAAAAATTGCAAGAATAAAAGTTGAAATAAATGTTAAATTGCAATAAGAATGGAATTGTGAAAGAACTTAAAATAGTCAGTTTGAACTTGAAAATAGAATGCTGGAATTGATGAAACCTAATTAAAAAGCTAAGAAATGCTAAATGACATTGTCATTGCTGCTTGTTGATATTGGTCCTCTCTTTGTTGATCATCTTCTTATTTTATATAGAGCATTTTAATAATCTGTAATGCTCCCATATTTTCCACTCTCCCTAGATTGAGACATAAATAAATACTGGTTCTAGCCAAATTTAAATTCTTATACATTTTCTCCACTCCGACTTATGCAAATAAATATTGTCTAGGCTAAATTAAATTTTTATATTTTTCCACTTCCTGCCATATTGCCAACAAATATTGGTTCAGGCCAAATTAAATTTGGTTACAAATACAAACTAAAATTTTTAACCAACCTATGCTAACTGAAACTACTGTTTTTTTTTAAATTCAGTAAATGTGTACCTTTTGAATTGGTGATTCTAATTTCTATAATTTCCTCGTGAGTTTGATTCAATGCATCTCCCAACATTTTCTCAACAAACCAACGGATCATAAAAAAAAAAGCGGAATAAATCATCATTTGAAAAACGATGAATGTAAATTGTAACAAACAAAACAGTTGACGAATGTGTTAATATATAAATCTATATAACGCTAAACTGGATCAAAATTGAAAAGAAAACAAAACATTTAGTTGAAAGGTTTTAATTATTTTTTTTATCAAACGCTCTGTAATAACTAATAACTCACGCATTGATTGAAAAACGCGAGATTTACAGGCCCTATATAACAATAATACTGATAATACAAACATAAATAAATGGCCGTGCCCTCTAAATTACACAATCGTAAATCGTAATGAAGAGAGAAGAAAAAGAAGAGCTAGCGAGTATGTTTCATACGTACAGAGCTAATGTGAGATAATTTCACAAGTGTAGTGATTAAAAACAGAATACTGGCCTTTCCGTGGTGCCATCAGTAAGAAGACCCTCATGCCTCTCTCATGCCCCATCTTCCCTCACAGTTAGCAAACCATTTAATCCAATGGTTTTAGACCATTTCGAAAAGGGTTTCGCGTTAAAAACGTGTAACAACTTTTTAACCGTTAGATCCCGTTATATTTGTTGAGAGATGAGATAACTCAGATCTTAAAAAATACCATTTTTAACTAAAATGAGATTTAACGATTGAAAAACTCATCGGAATATACAGACGAGCTATTTAAAGCCAAACCCTTTCCAAAATTTTCCACCCGAATTACTCCTTTAATTAATAATTGCTCTACAGGTCACTCGATATATATATATAATTCCACCGTATTTTTAGAGATAATAATATAGATATAAAATAATTAAAATAAAATATTATCTTTAATTGTTTTTAAAAATAATAATGAATAAAATAATTTGTATTAAAAATAAAGTATAATGAATAAAATGTTTTAATGAAACATTTTTTTAAAAGTTAAAACTTTAATTATAATATAATAAATGTTCCTATAAGCACCAGAATTCTGTGAATCTCATTTCATGTCCTGGTTTTTAAATCATTGAACCTCCTTTATCAGGCATGATGAGCTATTTTTTGTAACATGTTAAAATATAAAAATGTATTAAATCCAAAAAATTTTAAACTGTAAACTTTTATTTTATTTTATCAAATATTAAATTATTTTAAAGTTTAAAAAAAATATTTTTAGCCAAAACCTTAATGTTTTCACAAAGTTATTATCAATTCATTTGTTTATTTTTAAAATTTATATATTGAATAATAAAAACAGAGATAAAATATGTCAAAATTTTTTAATCAAATTTCTATTTTAGCTAAGTTATTTTTGGCATTTTTAAATATCAATATCCTTTGTGCTGATTTTTACCCTTATAGGTGTTTTGTAAGTTACATAAACCATTTAAGGTGCATTTCAATATAAATGTCATGACACAACCGTAAGAGGTAAACAATTTTATTTATTTATTTATTATTTTTTATAACTAATCATTTTGTTATAATACATTAAACTGTTCCAGAACTTGAATTCGTCACCCCTCCTTTCGAATGTCGCAAATCCTTTGCAAATAATTTCAGATGTATTAAATAATATATTGATATTATTTAAAATATTGTACAAATATTTTTAATTAGATGCTTGATGTATTCAATAAAACATATTAAGAGTGTGCATACCAAAATTCGGACATTAACAAATTTACATGCATATTAAAAAAAAACAATTTGAGATTTAAGGGGGATAAATGAGCGGCTATGATTGAAAGCAAGCGCGGTAATTTGCCTGCGTCGGCATCCGCCTGAGGATCGCCCGTTTGACTCCCAGTCACCCCGCCTCGTTTGCTTTTCTTTTCCACTCTACTTTCTCGGGAAAGTGATATAATATGGGAAGGGAAAGGTATATGATAACGGGACGGGAAAAATACTAGAAATCGAGTTGAAGCGATGGGGCTGGCTGTTTTTTTCAAGGTTTTAGCAGAAGTCTTCAATGTTTTTGCCTGGTTCGTAATTTTCTTGTCGGCCATTTACCTTCGTTTGGTTGCTTGGAAAACACTGGGAAATTAGAGGAATTCTTAAAACAATATATCTTATTTTGTTTTTGCTTGCCAAGGAGAGAAAAGAATTTGAACCAGGAAACTTTTTAATAGGTCCCAGTAGCAAAGACCATAACAAACCACAACAGAGCTCCCACGTTGTACTCTGACCCCTTCTTTAGTAATTCGAATCATTCACTAACAATATGGTCATGCTGGCTACTGCCCCAAGTAATCAGCCGAGTATCGAGGGTTACTCACATGAACCCTTGCTGACCTTCAACTCAAGTCATGTTCTCCCTTTGACCAACCTTGTCCTGGTTTGAAACTTCGTGTAACTACAAGTTCTCCATGTCAGTAATCCTGGCGGCAGATTACCTTCCATCAACCGTTTTCCCTCAACAATCTTTGCTCCCCTTTTTGCCCATCGTTTGTCTGTAATGAAATCTGGTTCAAGCACCAAGTTGCCACCATCAGTTACTGGAGGTAAGTCTGGCTTGATGCTGGTGGTGTCTCCAATTTTTTTCTTCAAGAGTGATGGCCAGCGAAATACAGGATGTAATTTCAGAAATCTGATAGTTATGGAGCTGATGAGTAACTTTCCGTAATTTTCCACTCTGCAGCAGCCCATAGTATTTGTTGTTGGGAATTTTAATCTTATCATATGGGCTTATATGTGTAAGTAATTGTGTATAAGCAGGTTATCAATAAGGTTATTTTAACAAATAAAGCTGATCTAATATGGTTTAAGTATTTTAGGCTTTTATGCATCTAATTTAAGTGTGGACCCTATATGTGTAGAGACCTGCAGTTTCTAGTTCTATGACAAATGACTAGAATTGAAACTAGGGTTTCAATTCTATATAAATGGTTATGGTCCCAAATTAAAAGTATGTCATTCTTTTGACATCCCATCAGCTAAAAGATAGATCGGAGAGCCAGATTATAATTTCTAAGACAAAACCAGCATCAAAAGATATTACTTAAATTAGAGAATCTGTATGCTTCCGCTTATTATTTTGTTTGTGATACTACTATAATGAGAACAGATCCCGATGAAGAGATTAAATCAAACAAGTAAGACGTAGCCTTGTTCAAGTAATAGTTAATAAGAATTTATTGGATTTATTGTCGCCATCATAAAATTATTTATATCCACTTGAAAATCAATATGGCTTTATTATAACTTGTAATATGACTGCTTTATGGTTTAGTCAAGCTACATGTGCTTCAAGATTTAAAGATCTTGAATAGTTAGTCTTTACGGTTCAAGACTTGTGTGCTTTGTAAACCATTTACAGTCAATACTCCATGTTAGCCGGCACTTATGTTTTAGGTCAGTCGTGATCCTAATAATATGTGGCTTTCACATAATACGACATGGACTTATTACTTTGTTATTTGTGTACCTGTTTATTTGGTTTGGTATACACAATCATGGCTACGTACTCGCTATTACGCGTAATATCCAACTGATTGAATATAAAATGCGCTGAATTTGTGTAAAATTTTATCCCTTAACCCACCAAGGATCACATGCGTTTACAAAAACCACAAGGGTAAAACTAAACTACTCCTCTGTAGATCGATTCACAGCCTTCAAAGTTTGGCGCCGCCTTGTCGACCTGATCTTCAAAGGCGCCGCCTAAAAGTGACCATCTTCTAAGGTATCCACACACCTAACAAATAATGAACGATCTTGTCAATCGCAGCTTCGCCAGTTCGCCTTCTCAAACGAATTAGGGTTTTTCTTTCTCTTTATCTCCTGCTTTGGTTGTTCCAGAGTAAAAAGACTACTACTACAAAATATATATGTCTCACATATATATATCTATATAAGTCTGCTAGGTTTAAGTCAAAATGAATTTTTATATTATTATATATTTAAAACTCTTTTTAATGTAATAAATAAATTTAAATTCAAATCCTACTTCGTATAAGGAAACAAATTTATATTATTATATTTAAACTCTTTTAAAAACCTCACGATTATTTCCCTTATCCACAAGAAAATATAATAAATTAATTATTTGTTATAATTTAAATCATGAATTTAAAACTTTCTAAAATCAAATTCGAATTTAAATAACAACTATTTTATGCTATTTGTAATTTAAAATAATCTCATCATTTTAAATTAATGCGGCAGAGTGGTTATCTATAACCAAGTATTATCTCTGCCTTTAACACGTTGCCGCACCTATAGGTTCAATTAATACTGATGAGGGCCTAAATCACATTTTGATCCTCTACTAAGTCATGCTTCACAAAGTATATTACGACTACTCTAAGTTAAATGAAAGCCTAAGTATCCGAGACAATCTTAATATAGCTAATGACATAATCCTTTTGTCTCATGATATCTTGATAGAATATAAAGACATATGGATGCAAGTCAACCTTATATCGTTTCCTATCTTTGATTACTCAAACTCAATAGATCTGACCAAACAAACACATTGATCTCCATCAATTCATTTGAGCACCACCATGCATTTCTTTGTACCTCAATTTTGTTTAGGACCTGCAGATATCCCTTATAATAAGAGGGACAAATTCCATCTTAATCAAGCTTTATATCTATTACATAATTTTTATTATGTTCAAGCATAACTTTATAGTCATCCGATTAAAGACAATGTTTGATTATATCAAAACACAATATTCCTTATGTTGAGAACTATAGCGATCTCAGGTCAAAAGGGATTTACTGATATTAATCATTAGAGATTAACTTATGACTTTGATCCATGTATTTAATCTCAAGACTCGGTCCGTCTAATATTTGTTCCTCAATGTATAGATATAAATTTTATTTATCTCATACATATTCATCCCATGAATATTTAACTGAACTTTATAATAATTCAATTCATTGTTATTCCTATAACAATAACTCTGATTAGGGGACATTTAGAAACACTGGCCAATATTGTCTGCTGGACATTGTTATATAATAAAATACATTCATCAAGTAATAATAAATTCCTCATAAATAGTCAAAATACTCATGTTCATACAATAAGCCTATAATTATTAATAATAAGATGTATGGTTAGCTTATATTTTTATTGAGAATTCATAAATATATTGCTTTATGTATATTAAAGATTGAGGTATTGTTTTGATTAATTTAATTCCTAATATTATATCCATCAACATTTGGGGTTCAATTTATAATTTAAGGTTTGATTTGTAATGACCCAATTTTAATTTGGATGCACAATTTGGGTATCTTAGATTTTGTACCAGGGATATATATTAGGAATTAAATTAATCAAAACAATATGTTGCCAAAGAAGCCTTTGTTGTGGAAATTAATTTAACTTTGAATATTAAAAGTTTTTGTGTGTATGTTATTCATGTGAATATTAATCGACCGAAAGAAAGGTTAATGTTTGGGTCTGACCATATACACCTCGTGGTGGAAACAAGTGGTAATTCTTCGTATAAATGAACATTAAGTCGATCCAAAGAAAGGTTTAGTGTTTGAAGGTTTTATTATCGTTGTTTGATCACGACTAGCGTGTGGTACTTATGTTAATGTTTTTGTCCAAAGACTAAATAATAATGTTTGTATTGCATCTTGTGATGGGGGCCCTATCACTGTCCTCAGACAATTGATACCTTTGCGTCTGGCTTGCGAGTTTTTACAAGGCAGATGAATTGGCCATTTGTTTTTGTTCTCCTGCTTAGCTCCCTAGTTCTCGCTCAAAACATCTCCACAATATTGTTCACCCCAATGCTTAATGGCACTAATTTCAAGTCGTAAGAGAACGCTTTGATTGTTCCGGGGTCGCACTCGATTCGCTTTAACAGTCGAACAACCGCATCCAGCCTACATGGCTGAGAGCACTTGACCAAAAAGAGGGGATGGAAAGGAAAGCATCAAACCGTATGAGCTGATGATCATGAAGCTGCACATCCCGTGCTTTTCGAGGCACTAGCGTGTCCGAATGTGACATTACAAATGCAGGGTTTGAGAATATTGGAGGCAAAGGCTCACAAAATGAAAAGGCCAAACAAGTATAATTTTTGGCCAACCCATCTTATCGAGGTGCTGTAGAAAAGGGAAACATAAGGGAGCATTATGGAAATGTCTCATACTGTCAAAATTGAAAAAGCACTCCAAGTTGGAGTTATTCAAGACTTGCTAGTGCATTTGGTTTTACATCCTCTCGGCTACGCATGCTCGGACCTAAAGCGAGCTAACCGTTAAAAGGATACATAGTCTCCATCGGTCACATCGTTAATCGCCCAAGAAGAGGAAAGGCCAGCGTGATAAGACGTAAAGTGCTCATTTCAGCCAAGCATCTAAGGACAAAAGGAATAAAAGAAAGTAGAAAAACTACTGGTCGCTGCTCCAAAACCATAAAAAGAAATGAAAAAGAATGAAAACCAATTGCCGTTACTTTGTGGATCTCTGAGTTATCATGTAAAGAAGCATTATAACAATTTATTGCACATATGCGTTAAGAAAGGTATGCTTTTAGTTTGGTTTGCTCGGTGTTAATTTACTGTATCTAGACACACATGGTGGTTAGATTCGTCGCAAATAACTCGCTACTAAGGTGTTCATGTAGGGTCGCTTTGAGTTACTAAAACTGATGATGGAAAGATAAGCATCTATGTTCGTGATGGCAATCCGATGGCGCTCGAGGTAAATTGACTTTAGATTATTGTTAAGAACTTGATTTTATTTGGATTTGATCGGTGACTCATGGTTGTAACGCTCTGTGGGACGGAATTTGAAGCGAGGTTCTGTTTCTTGACACATCCAAGTTATTGTTGTCATTCCTGTAAATGGAAAAGCTCATTTTATCAAAATTCAAATTTGCTGATGCTGCCTTTACATGTTGATGTATAATCTATATTTGCTTTTGATAATTGTTTCATATTTAATGAATCCTTGTATGTAAAGTACATTGTATAAAGCGTAAATTAAATTCAAAGAGAATTCGCTCATTATGAATATAAGTGAGATTAGGTCAGCATCTCCAAAAGGAGACTGAAAAAGACTGTATGATGGAATTCTTGATCCCCTTGATTTATGAATTTTGACACTAATGTTAATTGCATTAAGGGAAACAAACAAACGTTAGAGATTGCGCTAATAGCTCGTATGTCTTAGAACTTATACATGTATATTTAGGGTCATTCCTCACAAATTTTCTTGAATGGTCAAACGATTTTTCTTATAACATTCATAGACGATTCTCCCATATGGCTACCTTATCTCATTCATGACAAATCACGCCTTCGATGTGTTCAAAAACTTATAAGGTCAGGCTGAGAAATCAACTAAACAAAAGGATTAAAGCGCTGCTCGATGCTGCAAGTAGTACTATGGCGATATGGACAGATCGTGAACAACGCCTTGGACCGTTTGCTAAATTCCTAGAGGAGCGTGCATCGTCCTATCGCACCAGCGTTAGGTACGCCAAAGATGAAGGTGCGTCGGAAAGACAAAACAGCATCTTTGGTTGATACGGTGAGGAGTATGATCAATCATTCTACCTTACCAGCATCACTCTGGGGTAAAGAATTAAGGACCGCAGTGTATATACTCAATAGAGTTCCAACTAAAGCAACTGATAAAACCCCCTTATGATTTGGATGTGCAAAAGCCTAGTTTGAAGCATTCAAGACATTCGGGGATGTCCAACCAGGTACCCACCTATAGGGCTAAATGAAAGAAACTGACTCAAGAACTATCACTGTTACTTTGTTGATATTCAAAGATCCAGGTTATAAGTTTTATGATCCTACCACAAGGCCATTTTTGAGACGTAACGCTTTCTGGGTTTTGAGGATGTTGAGTTTATGTGAGAAAAGATTAGCACTTTGTCTGGGTTATGTCGGTTGAAATTCCTCTAATTGTTTTCGACAATGACTGTGTCTTGAGCTTATTCTGAGGTTGCTGTTAGAATAACCTGATCAGATAATGCCAGATCCCCTGCTGTCAATAAATTGTTCCAAGACAAACCTCTACAACCTCAAGAACCTATGCCATTGCAAGGCGATCCACTAGAGAGGAAAACAATTTCTATTGGGACAGGTTGTATTCTTCAAGAACATGAGGTTGACATTGTGTGGTGGAAGATGATCCAACTAACTCCATCAGCCATTTTGAAATATAAACTCTCAAAAGTGGATTGATGTTATGAATGAAGAGATGAAGTCCACTGGTATTAACATTCTGGGAATCTGTACCATTTCTGAAGGTGAAACCCATTGGTTGTAAATAGACATTTTAAAACCAAGAAGGATCTGCAAGGTAATGGGTGAAAGGCGGCTAAGGCCTGCCTTGTCGCAAAGGGTTTTAGCGGCATAGAAAGAAGATTATCAATTATAAAGAGATTCTTCTCTCCGCTGGCACTCTTTAGATAATACGGCATTAGTGGCATATTTCACCTTGTTACATCAGATGGATGTTAAGATGACGCTTTCTCAATGGTGACGTTGATGACACTTATATGTTGCAAAACGTAAAACTTTCGTGTCGGAGAGTGTACAAAATGGTTTGTAAACCAAAGAAATCCATCTACGGGCTTAAGCAAGATCTCGCCGCTGGTATTAGCAATTTCACCAAGTTGTTTACCCATTTTGCCTGAGATTGTCCGTGATGCATTGTATATACCATGTTTAGTGAGTAAGTACATTTTTCCTCAATATATGTTGATGACATACTCCGCAAATTCCACAAATGATATAGGCTTATCAGACAAATCAGAGATTTCATCAAAGCAATTTGAAATGAAAGATCTTGGTGTCGCCTTAGTTTGGGAATTTGTATATATCGAGATCGCTCTCAAGTATTCTCGACACTACAAAAGAGTTTATATTGATAAAGGTACTCAAAAGGTTTGTTATATAATAATCGAAACCCAAGTGACACAATCTCGAAGTCCATGGAGATAAGTTCAATTTTATGTTAATGCCCCAAGAATGATCTTAAAAAACTAAAGAAATGCAAAAGATTCCTTATGCCCTCGTCAGAGTCTAATAACAAATGGTACGCTGCCTGGATATTGTAGATTGGTCGAATGCTGTGAGATACTTAAGTAATCAGATTTGATCATTGGAAACAAACGGTCAAGATATTTACGTAGAGAACAAAAGATTTTATGCTCACGATAGAAAATCGGATCAGTCGAGATCATTGGCTATTCTCATTCCGACATTTTGTCGATGCCAAGATAGTAAAGATTCACTTCTCGCTATATCTAAGCATGCTTGTTAAGGAGCTACTTGGAAGAGTGCTAAGGCATGACTCATAGCTTCTTCCACCAAGGGCAACGGAGTCATAGTGATGTTGTTTTAAATGCATCCAACCATGGATATGGCTGCAAAATCTCGTCAAAGTGGTCATTTGTGGGATACCATTATATTAATTCACTCAAGATATTTTGTGACAATAACTCGTTGTACTCATTCCAATAAACAATAGGAGCTCCCCAAGAAAGTCAAAGCATATTGACATCAAGCCCCCATCGCTATGAGAGAGTTCAGAGTGGATAGCTTGTTCTTATTCAACACATCGGGACAAACCCACAGATCGGGATCCAGCTTACTAAAGGGAGTGCCACCCCAAGGTCTTTCATGAGCACATTAATTTCATACGTAGTGTTGTATATCTTCTTTAGGATATTTAGTTCATGGGAGTTTCATTTAGATGATTTTTTAATTAGACATAATATACCGTCGTTTTGATACAATTTTGTTGATTCATTTGAGATTAGTTTTTAGTTATAAAGTGTTTGGTTTATTTTGTATCCTGAATCCTATTTAAAATTGATTCACTTAAGGCATAGACTGGCTGGAAAATAAGCATACTGAGATCACAACATAATTTATGCTATACATCCATGCTTGATCCATGTCATTTGGTTATATCAGCATTTGTGGAATTCATTGATAGTTTAGTTATGATTAAATGTGAAGCAAAAGTCGCTTTGATCCCAGGTTAGTATAATCGATGGACCGAATTGTTCGCATTTATCGGGTAATGATAGAAAAACTTATGAGTCTACAAGGTTGATACACAATTGGGTGTAACATATGAGCCATGGGAGAGATTGTCAGAATTTTAATCTACCATATGGCTATATGTGTATGATTGTGTATACAGCCATCAACATGTTGAGCCCACTAATAAAGACTTAATATGGTAAAGGGCCTTGGCTTTATGCATCTAATTCTAAGTGTGGACTTCATATGTAGAGACCGGCTATAGTTTAATTTTATGATGGGCCGTACTAGAAATTGTAAACTCGTGCTCTAACCTATATAAATGGTTATGGTCC